>JARHVA010007938.1:440000-583333 GCA_037957365.1 Torreya grandis | reverse complement strand
TTGAAATAAGGGGATATAGTCTTAAAATGGGATTCAAAAAAGGCTAAGCTAAACAACCATACTAAATTTTATAGCTTGTGGAGTGGCCTTTGATCCATGAATGTAAAAAATAATAGGATTTTAAACTTGACCAAATTGATGGATAGGTATTACCCATCCTAGTTAATGGGATTCATTTAAAGCTTGATATTAGAAGATTTTGCATCCATTGTATATTTTTACATAATAGAGTATATTTTTTTGTTTTCCTCTAAGTGTTTTATACATATTATTTTTAGTTGTGTATTCCCCTTCCCTAAATGCCTTTGGGCACAGTGTTTGTTTTATTCTTATTTCTCTTATTGCTTCAAGAGGAGGATTTCAAAAAGGGACAACCTTGTACCATTTCATATCAACTAGAAAGGAAAGACTTGTGGCCATGTATGCCCATGGATCATACAAGGAAATTAATCTATTTCATAGTAGGCATTCAATCCTAAGAGGTTGCTACAAATTTTGGCTAAAATTAGACTACATACAAAGATTTTACCTAGATAGATCAGGACACTCTATTGAACCCTCATTATTGTATTTTAATGTATAATCATCTACCATGAATGATCATATACAAGTGCTATGGATAATATCATTAGATTGAAAAGGATAAATTATTTGGCTTAAATCACTTCATGGTTAAAACAGCTTGTTGGAAGAAATATGACTAGCACAACCCTAGAGGAACCTAACTGTCTTAACACATCATACAAAAATTAACATATCAATTTAGTTGTGAATTTAACAAGTGTACATGGGAAGTAAATCAAATTTGAAGGATTACATGAAAATTATGTATTTTGTACCATGAATATCCCTTACAAGTTTGGTGTCTTGATGTGCTTCCTATCTCAAGATATAAGCCTTCAAATATGATTTATTAGTGTGGGATGTGGTAGGAGACATCAAATTAAATCCATAATAAATATCCATTTGGATTGAAAAGTCCTTCAACAAGGTATAAATTAATCATACGATAACCAAGTTTCAAAACCTCACTATATTAGATCAAGGATTAATGACATGCAGGTGATTAAATTAGTTAATAAGTCAAGATAGATCAATGGTGTTTTTTCAATCATGTAGTTAAAGAATAATGGTGAGCATGAGGTAAAAAGGTTAGAGGATCTTGAGAATGAATATGATGGTTTAAAATGTCATGATCATATCAAATTAGTGATCAATGACACATGTTTAATCATGTATATCAAATATTTATGGCATGCATTCAACTATATAAATGGAGATCAAAGTCAAAAAAGTCAATTATCTTGGATTACACTTAGGGCCAACATGTGGAGTAAGTGTGTTAACTAGATGAAAACTAATATAGGATCCATAAAAGGCATGAGGGGATGATAAGTGTCACAATATTGTAATATAGGATCAAATATCAATGATAATATTAAAATTAAAGGCTAAGAGACTCCCAATGAGATCGACAAAGAAAATTTGATCAATTTCTAGGGGGAACAAAATTAAGACACGTGTCTGAGCCACCAAAGTCATAATTTTAAATTAAATAAATAACATGAAAATGGAGATATCATATAAGAAAACATGTCAAATCAAAAAATTCACAACCCAATCATGAAAATGTATAAATGTGAGATCAAAATATGCTTTGGGCTATCAATCAAACCCTAAAAATTCATATGCCACCATTTAAAGCTCAGTTCTATGCAAATTTCTTCTTGATCAACTTATGAATTCTATCTTAGGTTTTCAATTTATGTATAATTAATGATCAAGAAATTAATTATCTTATGTATCTTCATCAAAATTATGAATATATTAAAACCAATAATGGGATTGGTTTTCATCTATAGTGGACCTATGTTTAGGGTTTGGAGTAAAGGAAGAGTTGTGATTGCGAAAGGATTGTTAGAAGGGACACTAGATAAATGAGTATGAGTGACTATCTAATAATTCAAAAATCATATAAAAATTAAGCATGGTGTCATAATATCATTAAAAATATGGAGATTTTAGAGGTTGAAAAAGTGCAGGTGGATCATTCAATACAAATTTCAAAATCTTTGGAGACTTTCCCTCTTAGTGAATCACGACATCATCATCCTCAACAAATTTTTATCATCTAATATGTTTCTCATCCCATGAGGGGACTTGAAGACTATTTTGGCTAATGAAGGTTAATTTATTGAGTAAGTATTAGTCCTAATTGATCCAAATGTGGTTGAGAATTGATGGAGGGTGGTTGTAGCTCATTTATTGAATTTTGATTGTGTGCTTCTACTCTCTCTCTCTCTCCTCTCTCTCTCTCCTCTCTCCTCTCTCTCTCTCTCTCTCTCTCTCTCTCTCTCTCTCTCTCTCTCTCTCTCTCTCTCTCTCTCTCTCTCTCTCTCTCTCTTCCATTTTCCTCTTATATCTCCCATTTTGTTCCCCATTTTTAAGGTAAAGACTCTCATTTGACAAGGAAAAACCATGTCAATTTTTTTAAGAACTACCTCTTGAAGAGATAAGATAATTTTTACCTATCTCTTGCCTTCAACTTGTATTTAGTAAGCTTGTGCATGATGTCTTTGTGAAGAGGTGTTATTCCATGTTCATTGTCATTCTTTATTTCCTCTTTTTATGTATTTTAAATCTATTTTTAGGTCTAAACTTTTTCTCTTCCTTCTATTAATATATGATTTGTGTGAATTTTATAATTCCTCTTTGCTTCATTCATTGCTTAGTGATCCTAGCTTATGAAATACTTATGTCAATTAGCTATTTTATGAGGTTTCATGAGCAATAATTGTCTTATGTTTAATTATTATTTATTTTATATTATGTGAGTGCCCATTAAATTTTGTGCATCACCATTTTATCTCTATTAGTCACCTTATAATCCCTCTCTATCCATTTTCCAAGAAGAATCATTATTTAGGTGATTTACCAAGAGGAAGTCAGCCTTCTCCAGAGGTTCAACCTCACTATAGGATACCCATAGCCTATGGTTACTCCAATATTGTGTATGGAGTGAGAAGGATTGAATAAATCTCTTGAAAGGGTGAAATTCCATGCCACAATAGTTTCCCAAGACATTAGTGTCATCCATACCACTACTCATAGTGCAACCCATGCCACTAATACTAATGTTAATGCTTCCCATGCTTCACAAAAAAGTCCTAATACCTCTCAATACCATAAAATTATGCTACAAAATCTTAATAAAATTAACACATTTAAAGCTAATAATTCCAATAAAATGATGTAAATAGAGAATCACCATATTCACCTTCAAAATCAATCTCAATAGTTTCCATGGAAATTTCAAATGCAAAATTCTCCCCCACCACCCCTTCGGGATTCCCATGGAAACCTCATTCCACAACAACCCCTTATTAAAAAAATGATCAAACATCTTCAAAATTAACCTCTCACACCTTAAATTGACAATATAGACATAAGAGGTATCACTCCTACCATTAGTTACAATGGGTCAACTGATCCTACCTTACATTTAAAAATGTTTGGTAATCTCTACAAATATTAAGTCAAATTAAACACTTTTGATGCTACTAAGTGTATACACATAATATTTTAAAACTTTATCAATTATTTATGCTTTCTATATTTTAAGAACCTATTGAGTCTCAATCTATTTGAGTCCATGCCCTAAGGGATGCACTAGTAAAGGGGTGGGTAGACCATTGGTGCTTTAAAAAATTATTGTCCCTTTTTCACTTGCTATCTACACACTTGTCTCCTAAAAAGAATTCCTCAAAGATTTGCCTCCTATTTTCACCCTCCTCTAGTCATTTAACATCTTCATTAACCCTTTCCATAACTTAAACCCCTTTTTGGTAGCTTACATGACTATGTCGGCCACATAGACCCTTATTGTTATTTACAAAGCTTACTAAGAAATAGGTTGGCCATGGCTGACAAAATTCTTAACTTAGTTAATTTTTTGTCAATTTAAATAGTAGGTTGACTGGGTTAACCTTATTGGCCTAAAATTTCAAAATGGTTTAGGGTTAGATATACCTATATAAACACATTCATTTCCATCATTTATCTTGAAGATAATAAGTAAGATATATTGTGCATTTGTTTATTTACCATTATACTTGAGGAGAAAGCTTAGGAATTCATACTTTATTTAGATATATGTATCTTGTTTTATATAGAAGTATTTTAGATGAATTTATAGGTTGTGTAGCCTAAATTTGACTTATCCTTGTCATATTTACATACCACAATAACCTCTTAAAAATCACCTTGGACAAGGGAGAGATTGAGGCTCGATGGGTTCACCTTCGAAGGTAAGTATTCTTATATTTGTTCCTCCATTATAAGAGTAGATAGATATGAATTTTCAATTATCTTACATGAATTAGGATTATGTATAAATTAACATGAGTATACATATTCTATGCATGTTTAATTTTCATGTTTATTACCCCTACTTTGTGCCACAAGATTTGGTGAGAACTAGATTATATTTTTATTTACTTGTTATTAGTTTAGTTAATATGGAAACTTCAGACCTAGTTAGGGTTATTGCATAGTTTTACTTAAATGGAGGATTTGGAACCCTCCCTAGTGATATTATGTTAAGATATCTCTTAATTAGATCTATCAGATCCATATTGGTTATGACTCTGATTATCTAATGTATCCCCATTCAAAAGTGTAAGTAGGATATATATTCTTTGACCTATAATTGATTTGTAGATCTATTATACTTACCATTACATACATTTTAGTGTACCTAACATGAATCTAACCCTTGTAAGTTTTCTTTCATACTTTCATTTCTATGATTTTATTAATTTTCTATATTTACAGTAATATGTCAACTAGGTCGATATAGTTTTAACTATTATGTGTAGGTTTAACACACAACCGTATCAAAATGATTATATTATTTCTATCTAGTTATTCATTAGATATAGGTTACTAGATTAGATAGGTCAAAACATTACTCCTATTCAATCCTAGATAACAAACTATGTCAAATAGCTCAACTTAATCTTTTAGTCAACATTTAGATCAACAAACTAAGTCAAACAAGTCGACATAATCTTCCAATCAACATCTAGAATAATAAATTAAATTAGGTAAGTTAACTTAGTCATATTATCTTACTTCAATAAGTAGGGTTTTATAGAACTATGTCAAACTAGTTGATTTAGTTTGTAGAACTTGAAAGTAGCATTTGAGCCACTTCAAAAGAAAAATTTCAATCATATCATCTTCCAATCCACCAAGGTTTCTCTCTTTCTCTCTCTATTAATTCAGGACTTCGTTACAGTTCTATTTTATGAAAGTTTGAAATATTTAAAACTATAACCCTAAAACAAACTAAGTTGACCTAGTTTACTTAGTTCAGTAACCTATCTTCTATCTAAAAGACTAAGTTGACCTAGTTGACTTTGTTTTTTAAAGATTATTGATTCCATAGAATAATAGTGACCTAGTCAACTCTATTCTATACTATTTACATATAGTGTCATCTAAAATGATTATGTACCATTATTAATTTTAAGATTAATAATTATTTTTCTTGTAATTAACTCACACTTTCACTTTTATTTGTTTTCATGCTTAGAGTAGCTCACATAGTCTAATTATGTGTTTTTTTCAAATTACCATTTAGTTACACCATTTTTCTCTTTTTTCACACACTACCAAATTGTTGTCACTTAGATTTTCACCCTTTGAGGAGATGTATTAGCTCTCCTCATCCAAGTGGAATAATTGAAACACCTATAGGATTGTGGGCAAGTTAAGTATGAGGTGAATCTTTAGATAGGAATAGCTCCCTTGATGTACCACTTTGGATCACAACTACACCTAAACTTTGGGGGGTAAATGGAGAGAGATAACTAAAATAAAACTATTATAAGGAGGTGATACACCAAATAATATGATGAATTACAACCAAAATCATATTACACATGAGAAAAAAGGACTAACCAAACATACACTCCTTCAATCTGCATCTTCTCACATCAATGTTACATTATGAGGTTATGGATGAATGTGTAAAGCTAGGAGGACTAGATAAGAGGGATTGAATGGAACTAGTGAATATAATAACTCACTCAATCCTTAACATTTTCTAGAACACTTCACATTCCCTACAAGAAGAAGTTTTCCAACTGCAAATTAGATGAAAGAATGAGACAACATGATTAGGAATCCATAGTCTTCACTAAGCAAGATCTAACATTCAAGTAGAACACACTATGAATATTCATTAAGAAGTAAGTATTAGTAGTATTATTTATCAAATGCTATGGAAATGAGTATGGATTCACCATACTCAAGTAGAACATAAATTACAATGGCCAAAATGGCTAGTTCTTATAGAATTTGAGAGAGAGAGGAGAAGAGAGAAGTCCAAGGGTCAAAAGGACACTCATCAAGTTGAGATAATTAGTTGATTATGCATGAAAAGAGGATGTTGTATGAACCATAAAAGGTAAAGAATCACAAGCGTCCATCTAAGTCATAAAAATCATGAAAAGTGGCATGAATCTCCTCATTCTAGCTTAGAAAATTACCTTCATGATTTAGACCTATTTGAATATTCCAAAAATAATTAGGGATAGGTTGAATTATTGTAATTAAGGGGATGGATTTTAGACATGCCTTTCCATGCATTGGTTGTAGTCCTAGTCATTTGAAACTTTCCCAAAATGAGCTATCATCATTTGTAGTCTAAGAAACTCTTCTTTTATGCAACCTACACACTTGGCCTCAAAATTGGCTTCAGTTTTCCAAGTAAAACCTTGGGAGGGAGTGGATGAAAAGTTTTAAGACCATCCATGGATTTAGAATCATTAGACACACCTTAAAATCATCTCACTTGAAGTTTTCTACCCTTCTCAACATCATGTCCACTATGTTAGTTTTGATTGGCTAAGATGAAGAAACTAGTTAAGGTACTTAAGAGTTGTTTCAAGGCATTAAATTGACATGGGGATTTATCTTGAGTCTCAATATTTCCTCCCATGTTATTAGAATCTATTAGAACCTTTTAGAACCTACACAACACATTATTTGTATAGATTATGTACAACTAATTTTTATGGTTGGGATCCTGATTGAGTCCTCTAAAACCTCCAATAATAATTATAGATAAACTATTTCGTTTTGGTACATTGTCTCTCTCATTTCCCCAAACTGGCCTTTACAAGGGTTTAGTATGTGTTTTGAGTAGTTTTGACCTTTAGTGATATTTCATAAAGGTCAGACATGCAACTCTCGAACTAATGCCACAAAATTGATCTTTATGAAACTATCTAAATCCACCAAACCTATTTGACCTCCATGTAAATCCTCATGAAAAATGTGAGTGTTCAAAACTAGACTATAGAGCTCTTTACCCCATTTTAATAGGCTAGAAATGGTTTCCAGCCAAAATATGACATATTTTATGACCCCTATTCATCCTAATATATTTAACACATTCAAATTCATCATATAAACATATTTCAACAAGTTATAATGTTAATCTCATGGTGAAAGTGAAGTTGTACCCCAATTGGGCACTAAGCTTAACCATGTCTCATAGACATATCTACACCTTAAAGCCTAAAATGGATTCTCCTAGCTATGTATGCAAATAAAGATCATGAAAACATATAAAATGACTATAAAAACGTGTATATATCCATTATAACCCACTAATAAGGTTATAAGTGTCATTATTCTACCATTTGGCTTTAGGTTAAAACATTGCCTAATGGGCCTACTTGTAAACTTGGTGGTACAAATCATCCCATTGGGTTTATTCTCTCTTTTATATGTTTCCATGATTTCACTATGTTTTTTCCACCTTAATACACCTTATTTAATTATTCAAAATACTCTAGATTCCCCTTTTCACTTCCTCTCTTCAAAATTGTCAGCCTATGCACAAGGAGAAGTACCCTCTGTCTAAGACAAAATAGAGGTTATTTCCACTATTAGAGACAAAATTAATATTTAATATACTTATAAAAGTTGTGAGGACATCTAACACAAAAAATCAGCCTTTTACCATGTTATTTGACCTCCCAAACTCTCAAAAAACCAAGACAGACCTACTAGGCAAGGACCCTGTGCAGGAAATTTACCTTAGACTATGTATTTTATGTTTATAGCTCTGTTTTTATATATATATATATATATATATTATAATAATAATAATAATAATATAATGTATATTTGCATGGTCATGATAGATTGGATCCAATCTCCATTAAACACCTTGACCTTTTATATACCCTTCATACTCTTGAATTCACTAGACCATGTCCTATCATTTGACTATGTTTTTGTGCATGGAGGGGCACCTATAGGTAGCTATGCATGATTTATGAATTGGGAATAGTTCATGGGTTTTATTAAAACATTAAAAGATCCTTTGGAACTAACTTGGGTCAATTTTATCCTATTCAAGCCATCTTCAAACCAAGAACATTGCCTTCCCTATTCACTATTTGTCAGTCATCTATAATGGTTATAGGTGCTCATAGGGTCTTAAGGGGTTTGTATAGGCTTTTTAAAAATTTATTAGAGATTATAATGTAAATATGTCCATGTATAAGGTTATAATAGTTTTAATTAATCATCCCAACCTCCCTTTATCTCTTCATATTCACTTTGTGTTCATAACTGAGTCCTTCCCTATTCTAATTGAGATACTCTACTTTAATGACCCTTGTAGGTGTACATTATATTTGATTGATCTTGGTCATGATGTTAAAAGGAATTAAATGAAACATGAGTTCCATTTATTTTATTTTCATATTTTGGATTTACCTTATCTACCCTAAGCATCACCTAGACATCAAGTTGAGATCACAGTTTCCATATTCAGTTGTAAGTGCACACTTCTTGAAGTAGACACCTGTAGGTATATATGGGGTCTAAGACACATAACATGAGCCTATTTTATGATATATTAGGTCAAAATTCATCATAAAAATGATTTATAAATATTATACTATGGTTTTAAGGCCTAATTTTCAACCTTCGTTGAAAAAGGGTCTCTTTATGACTGAAACCTAGAGATAACATTGACTGTAATTAGTGCATAAAAATGGTTTTTTAGGCATTTCAATGACTGTCTTCCCTTGGTTATATTACCCTCAATCCTTTCCAAGTCCATATAATTTATAGAGGATACAATATGAAATAATTATCAGATATAAAAGACATTGACAACATTGTAACAAGATATAAATAAAACCTTGAAGAACTCTGTTTTGCAATTTTAGGGATTAAGGGCTTGAACATTGTCATCTAAAATTTTAAAGGTAAAATCCACCTAAATATATCAACCTATCCATTTAAAAGGATTTAAAAGTTATAAAACACTTGTTATGACTTAAAAAATATATTAACCTCATGATACAACACTACTCGTGACTTCTTAGACTCTCTAATAAGCTACCTATAGGTCAAATTTTGCATAATCAGCCAATGAAGATGAGTATGTGTAGGGAATATTATAATTAACATTCCATGGGTTATAGGTTATATCCACACATAAAAATTAACTCTTCAACATTTACATACCCTGATAAAGATTCAAATCAACTCTAATCATGATGTTTTAACATTTATTAGTCTATGTTCAACCACCTATAGGTGGTTCTTTCATAGTGTCGGTAGATAGTGTTTCAAACAATACATAAATTATGAAATTTTTATCACTAAAAAACCATTTAATCTAATTTAAAATTAATTTTTATCATCATGAGGATATTGAACCATTTTTCAAAACCTTCATTTCAACATGATCCTCCTCCCAGGCACCTGTACATGTTCATTAATGGTGGTCTGAATGGTAAGTTATCTATGATTGCACCTTCATAGAGAATTTTTATTAGAGAATAAAATTTAAATATTATGGGACAAATAATACATTTAATACATGGTTATTAACTTATATACACCTTTTGGAACCATCTCCAAAGCATGAGAAACTCTATAGATAGTGGAAACTTATTTGTCATCGTGGATGAGACTAATCTACCAACATGAGATGATTTTCTCACTAAAACACAATTATAGTTGAAAAAAATAATGGATTTAATATTATAATATATAAAAAAATAATTTGGAGTCAACATCACCAAAGGATTCATTTGGGAATACCTAAAATAAATTAAAAACTATAGGGTGCTTGAAATAACAAGCATAAAAGCATAGTCAACTTCATGAGGATGGTTAATAAATCAAAAGAAACCATTAATCAAAATATTTTTATTTAATTAAGTTTTATAATTATACTTTCACCTCCATAAGGTGTTTTACCTAAAATTTCTCCAACTAACCATACCAAGTACAATCCTAAAAACTACTTTTGCTTGACAAGAAGGGTGAAAAAGGAGTAAAATAGTTTTAGCTCAAAAAATGGAACTTAAAAAATAATTTAAATAATGGAAATAAGATATATTAATATTAATAAACATTATATTATCTTTTCCCATGTGGCACACTACCCCATGGGCCATATAAGTTCCATTTTCTTCTCTTATCCCAAGAAATCTACCTTTTCTTCTGAAGAACCTACCACTTTCAATTAAAAATAGTTGATTAAAACATATGACAACATGTGGGATTTTAAATCAAATTTTTTAACCTTCACACATCCCAACAATTCTGTACAAGTCATTAAATTCCCTTTTTTTTGACCTCAAAATGACTAAAAGGACTAAAATGACTAAGGACCAAGGCTAGCATAAAATTATATGAAATAAATTAGCCTATAAAACACATTTTTTCATCTATATTAGACCCCTAAAACACCTAAAAGTCAATTTTGTACCTATAGGGGTCCCAATTTAATATAAAATTCAAATTTGGTCAACAAATTAGTGACTTATAGGGGTAGTATGCTTGTTATAATAACTTGACTAGTAGCCTTACCATTGCATTGGGATTAGGGATTCATTTAAAGTATGAGACACAATGAGATGAATTTTAACATAGGCTTTGAACAAGATAATACCACTTAACTACCTCAACCACACAAAGCAAAGGGCACACACAAAATAAGCAAACTAACTAATAGGACACACACACACACACACATGTGCTTAAGGCACTTAGGGGAATTAGAAAATAACTATTATGCACAACTAGAAACTAATCATACCTCCTTTTATAGGATCAAAATTAAATTTTATTGAATCTTATTCTTCATAATATGAAACATAGTGCCAATCATGTTTCTCCTTGGATTGAAAGTCTTATAAATAAGACCTATTCCTTAGCACTTCACTTGATCTACTTTCAAGTAGATCATCCCTAAATAGGTCTCCAATATAGATATATTCCTCTTGAAATTTTACATATACCTCATAATGATACCCACTTTCCATCTCATGATCGACTAGTATATTCTTGGTAGGCATGGTTTCAAGAGGAGTGATTTATTATTCTATAAAAGATTGAGGCCAATAAAAGATTAATCCATCCTTCAAGATCTGATGTGTTTCTCCCAACTGGTTGAGAAGATAATATCCCATATTTATAACTTCAAAAATGTCATCATGAAATGTATATGCTTCTTGAAAGGATAGATTTGAAAGGTATTTTTCCTTTGCATACTTACTTGAGTGTCAAGGTTGCCTTCTCCATATTTGACTAGATCATAGCCTCCTTAAAGAGAAGTATAACCTGATCCAATGATTTCAAAAAAATCATCCCAAGGGTGATTAATATATTTTTCTTGCCCATCCATGATATCTTGCATAGTGATGGAATAATCAATGACCATTTCTTCCTCTTTGGCAAAAGGAAAACATTCTTCCTCATCAACCTAATATAAAGATTCACCATAAGAGATCACCTCTTATTTATCACTTAGGACCTCTTGAGCTCTCTCAAGTTGCATCTCAAAATCTAAAATATGACTTTGGTTCTAAAGGTTTTCAATATCTTTAATCTCCTTCTTTGTAATTCCAAGACTAGGCATCTTGAAGTCATGTGGCATAGTCCAATGAGGCTGGCAAGGAGATAGAATTTATTAAAGCAAGAGCTCCAAGTTTTTATCAACCAACTACTAATCCTAAGTTTCCCATACCATAATTACATTAAGGAATAGGGTGATGGGGTGAGTACAAGATGAATTAGTTGTTAGAGGTGGCACAAAGAACTCAAAACTAAATTGGGAGTGAAATGTAGGGGATTCCTTTGGAAGCTCTTAAGGAAGGGGAGGTAGACCTTGGGATAAGATAGCTTGTATATCTTCATTCCAATTTAAAATCACTTCATTCACATCTGATTTAGTTTTTTCATTCTCTTTATGGAGGTTATATGGGGTGTGTTTAGGCATATGATCTTCTTTTGGATTTAAACCTTCTATCATACCTTGACTTAGCAACTTCATTCTTGACTCTAACTCTTCAATTTTCTTGGCTAGGTTCTCCTAGAAAATTCTCTTTTGAAACTTATAGGAATCATCATGATTATGAGGAGTATAATAGTTTTGACATGGAAGACAAAAGGACTCTTAATGAAGGATGGGAGGGACTTGTAAAGGATCAAATTCATTCTCAACATCACACTCCTTATCTAGATTTTTAAGTTCTTTCTCCATGACTCCAATATCTTATTCCAGCTTAGGATATTAGGATTAGGAGTATACTTTTGACTTGGTGATTTAACTTGAGGATTTGATGAAGTATTAAATAAACTTTGGATTTACTTAGGCTTGGATTGTCCACCTTGTCTCCAACTTGGAATACCATATCTAGAGGTCACTTCTTAAGGTGGAGATGAAATTGGAGAGGTCAATGAGGGCTTAAATTCCACATCTTTTTCTGATGACATGGACCGATACATATGCATATTATCCAACTCAATATAACTATCAAGATTATCTTAAAAATAAGGTTTCTCTTTTCAACTCTCTCCTCCAACTAATTGGAAAAAGGATGAATTTTATAAGCTTGATTGGGCTCATGAGTGGGAACCATGTAGGACTGATAGAAACCTTGTGGAAGTGGAAATGAATGAAAATAGGTTTGGTAAGGATACCTTTTATGAAATTTTAGCCTATATTTGAAGGATGAAACTAGGCCACTCACATCTAGCATCTCACTTGTGAACCTTTGACAATTGGCTCTCTCAATGGGTGCCCACTCTCTTTTGACTAGCTCTAATGCATCTCTCACTTGATAAATGAAATGATTATTAAACTATTGACCATGTCCCCTTAGTGTATCAAGATCTAACATATACTTATCATACCCTAAAAGATTTTTCTTAAAGATGTAAATGGATTGAGTTGAGAAGTGGTTAGGTTGACTAGGAGAAGTAAGATATTGAGGAAGCTAGCTATAGGATTGATATAATCCATGAATGGGTTGAGAATGATCATATTGGGGATAAAAATAACCATATTAGAGCTAATAATAATCATGAGAAGGATGATAAATATTTCCATAATATTAGTAAACCTCACCAACTTATGTAAAATAAAACTCAACACCAAAGTCAACCATGGAACTTCATTAAAAGCAAGAACACAAAGAAATATATCACCAAAAATATTTAAAAGGAAACCTAGGTTGCTTGACAAGTTGATGTATCTTCAAAATCATCATTAATGATTTAATAGATGCCTCTAAAGGTTGATTATTGAAAGACAACACCAAAAATATTTCAACCTCTTAGAATAAGAGTCCCACCAAGCATGCTAAAAATTATTATCACTTAGATTTTCACCCTTTTAGGAGATGTCTCAGATTTCCTCATCCAAGTGGTATAATTGAAACACCTCTATGATTGTGGGTAAGCCAAGGATGAGGTGAATCTTTAGATAGGGATAACTCCATTAATATACCACTTTGGATCACAACTACACCTAAACTTTGGGGGGAGGGAGTAATATAATTGAAATAAAATTATTATAAGGGAGGTGATACACCAAATAAGATTATGAATTATAACTAGTAGCATGTTACACATGAGAACAAATGACTAACCAAACATACACTCCTTCAATCTACATCTTCTCACATCAATGGTACATTATGAGGTTATGGATGAATGTGAAAAGATAGGAGGACTAGACAAGAGGAGTTTAATATCACTAGTGAATATATTAACTTATTAAATCCTTTACATTTTTACACTTCACATGCCCTACAAGAAGAATCTTTCGAACTACAAATAGGATCAAAGAATGAGAAAACATGCAAAGGAATCCATACTCATCACTACACAAGATCAAATATTAAAGTAGAAAAAACTATTAACATTAATGAATAGGTAAAAAATATTATTCATATTTATAAAATGGTATGAAAGTGTGCAAGTCTTCACCATACTTAAATGGAGTATAATTTATAATGGCCAAAATGGCTAATTCTTATAGAACTTGAGAGAGAAAGGAGAAGAGATAAGTACAAGGGTCAAAAGGACACTTGTAAAGATAATGTTATCAGTTAATTATGAATGATAAAAAGATGTGGGATTAACCATGTAATGTAAGGAAGCACAAGTGTCCATCCAAGTCATAAAACTCATAAAAGTGGCATGAGATTCCTCATTCTAGCTCAAAAAACTACTTTCATGATTTATACATGTTTAAATATTAAAAAAATAATTAGGGATAGGTATGATGATTGGAATTAATGGTATGTATTTCACACATGCCTCTCCATACATTGGTTGTAGGCCTCGTCATCTGAAACTTTCCCAAAATGAGCTATCATCATTTGTAATCTAAAAAACTCTTCTTTCATGCACCCTACACACTTGGCCTCAAAATTGGATTACATTTTCCATTAAAATACATGTTAAGGAGTATATTAAAATTTTAAATACCCACCATGGCTTTATAATCATTAGACACACCTTAAAATTTCCCCACTTGAATTTTTCCACCCTTCTCACCATCATGTCCACAATGCTAGTTTTGACTGGCTAAGATGAAACAACTATTTGAGGTACTTAAGATTAATTTTAAGTAATTAAATTAATATTAGGAGATATATTTATTATAAATATTTCCTCCCATGTGATTGGAATCTCTTATAACCTATAGATTAAAAATTTTACTCTACATTTTATTCTATGTTTTAGTTGCGCACCGCAAAATTTTGCCTTCACATACTGTGGTCCGAGATGGAGGAGTTTTGAAATAGATCATGGACTCTATTTTCCCTTTTGATTCATTTTTGTCTAAGTGTTAGGATAAAGTGGAAAATAAAAAGTGTCATCCTCTGAGGCATCATTTCTCAAGTGAAATGCCAAGTGTCATCATCTGAGGCACCTTTCATACTTTATATTAGTTAGTCGAAATGTGCCACGTCTCTCATAGTGACTCAACAAAGTGCGCCAAGTGTCAGCATCTGTAGTTTCATATTGGCACCCATGTTTCATCTCTTTTCAATGGAAGGTTTCAAAAGCTAAGTATTAAAATCAGGTGGAAAGTGCCAAGTGGTAGTTGCGGAAGGTCTCAATATTGATTTTCTAAGAGCAATGGAAGATGCTACGTACTCTAGCAAAAGAAAGTGGAAGCCACCACATGTTGTGGTCTAAATTATATTCATCTTTACTTTTTTGATATAACAAAGACTATGGTGGGTCCCAAGTTTTGTTTCTTAAGTGAGCGGAAGCTGCCAAGTGTCATTGTCTATGTAAATGTGAAATGAGACCCAAATTGTTTCTATGGTATAACTACAAGTAGAAGAGACCACCATGTGTCATCTTTTGTAGGTTTTTAAAAAGGCAACTACAAGCAGCAGAGATCACCATGTAACCTAGTTAAGAGAAGTGGATATTGCCATGCGTATTTTAATGAAGAAGTGGAGATTGACACCTATCCTGGTGTCCCTTTTAAAAGAAATTCCATGAATCTTATTGTCTTTTAAGCTATTGGAGTTTTGAGGAAGCGGATGGTGACAAGTGTCAAAGATGGAACACTCCTGAGCAAAGACACAAAAGAGTATAAATTATGTGGAAAGTGCTAGGTGTCTTTTATAGTTACTGCAAAACATGACAAGTGTTGTTATTTAGCATTTCCTAGGTAATAAGAAGAAATTGACTAAGTGTTACTTAGAATTTAAGAGAAGGGAACATCCTATAATCTGTTACAGCTAGTGAACTACTAGAAGATGAAGCATTTCAGAATCTATAAGACATCTTCTGTTAGACACATTTAGTTAGGGAAGATTTGATTTGGGCTATTAGATTGGGAACAAGAAGACAATCTGGAGTGGATCCAAGGCTATAAATAAGGGTGAAAAGGTCACCCAGGGGAATTCTGAGAGAGAATTATTTTAACAAGTTTATACTTTATAGAGCTGTGGCTAAGTAATATCATTTGCTTTTGTCTCATTTTCTTGAGTTGAAAGGTTTATATGAATGTACATGTTATTATGACTTTTGTATGACTCAAAAATTCAAATAAGAAGATTGAACCCTATGCCTTTGTTGATGTTATATGTGTCATTTGCAAAAGTAGTCTATACTATAGATTTTCTAGAGCTGTGATTAGGAATGTCATTTGCTTTTGTCTCATTTTCTTGAATTGGAAGGTTTACATAACTGTACATGTTTCTATGCCTCTTATGTGATTGGAAAATTCAAATAAGAAGATTGAAACCTATGCCTTTGTTGACATTTTCTATATCTCAGAAAAAGAAGTCTATGTTATGAGCCTTTGTTTCTATTATTTCAATCTTTTACATTGATCATGCACTTTTTTGCTCTTAAATGTAAATGAATCCTACATATAGTCTCACTGTGCTCAAGATTAAGGTCAAATTACATTCAGGTACATCACCATAGATTAGATTTTCTTTCTTGCATTATGTTTTTGATTTAAATTTCTATTCCTTTTCCCAGTACATACTTGATTTAAAGAAGAACCAGCTTCTCTAAAATTTGGAGGTTGTTTTAAGATGCAAGTCCCACATCTTGAAACTTCCCATTATTGTTGATTAGAATCAAGCACAATTTTAAATCAACAGTTTTTGGCACACCCAGTGGGATGAATATTTCAAGGAGTTCAAGAATTTTTGGTGTGTTCTTCGGCCAACTAGCCTTTAGAGGTTTTTATTTTATCAACACCAACAGTGACTCTGAGTTGAATCAGCTAGTTAAGCAGTCCTAGTATCATCAAGAAATCACCATTTGGTATGTATAATTATGTTACTTAGAGTTATGGGTCTTATGCCCCTTCATATGTTTTTTAATCAAGATTAGGTTGCTCATGGAATCACATCAAGTGAAAATGAAGCATATGGTTATGAGTTTTTCCCTTCACAGGTCTGATATGACCAGCCTCAACTTTGTCATGAGCCATATCAGTCTTATGCCCAATCTTTCCAATATGTTACATCTCATACTCAACCTAATCTCATTTCCACCTTTAAAAAATCATTATTGGGATATAAAAAATATGTATTAGAGCTTGACAATAGAAGGGGATGTGGCCAAGAAATTCTTAATCATGTCATCCATCAAGTAGGAAATGCAATAGATCTGATTAAAAGTGAATGGGATCCCATTGAAAGAGCAAATTGGCAAAAGATTACATATGAGATGTTGGATGTGTGTGGCTTGATTGAATTTTTAGAAGAGAAGCTGAGCATTCATGAGAGATAGCCTTACCAAGTCTATCAACCTACATATTCACTGCCATAAGTTTCATATTAGATATACTCAACCCCTACTCATGAGCCAAGTCAAACCTATCAAGGTCATTTCCCCAATAATGTCGAGTCTATGTTGGTAGCAAGGGAAGTGGACTCCAAACCTTCCTTTCCCCTCAAGTCCCTCTCACCCTTCCTCAAGACTTTTCTTGCTTTTCATCATAGCCTTCATGCACTCCTCACTTCTATGATGATTCCTATGAGCTCCAGGAAAGACTCTTTTAAGAAAATCTAGCTAAGCAAGTTGAGGAATCAGAGGCAAAGATGAGATAGCTTAGAGAAAGAGAGATAGAGGTTTTAGACCTTAGAGAGGAGCCTACACCAAAAAATACCTCCTCTACCAATCCTTAAATCTCTCAACATGATGTCCAAATTCTGAGTTGGAAGAAGGAAAATTATGAACCAGCTAGGGATCTTGAAGAAGATAAAATTGATACCTTTTCCCAAGGGAAAAGTTTTGGTCACAAGGTCATGGTTGGAAACAAACAATGGAATCATGGGCAGAAAGGAGGAGGAGAAAGGTTTTGCTCAAAGCCTTGAAGAGGTTGAGGCTACTCTCACTCATGACAATGATCAAGCAGAAGATCTAACATTTGAACACACCCTATCTGCATCCCTCCAAGAGAGCTATCAAGCTACATCTGATATAGATGAAGTGATGGACAAATGGAAAGAAGAGGATCATTCTATTTTAGCCCAAGAATTATCTCCTCTTATGTATATGTATAACCATCATTCTTCTTCTTTATCCCTTTTCAAAGAGGAATATATTTTGGAGGAAGAAAATAAGTATGTAGAGGAGTATGCTCAGTTCACAGATAGTCAAGAAGATTTCATGAGTGCAGATGAAGAAGAAATCATTATAGGTACACCTTTTGATGAACTAGAGGACAAGTCACAAGCTTTTGATTCTATCTTTGATGAAAAAGAGATAATTTATTATCATGTTTTGAATGACTTGTTTGAATTTATTGGGGCAAGTTACACTATTCTTCAAGAAGGTTGTGAGATAGCTTCAGGTGGAAAAGACAACATTGAGACTCAGATAAGTATGCAAAATTGTTGCAAAATGTCAAAATTATTCTTTCAAGAGGTTGATAAAACTGAAGATGATATTTTTGAAGTAATCAAAGAGGAAGATCATGAAATGGAACTCAAGCATGAGGCAGAAGGAGATAAGCTAAACAATGATGTATGCCAATAAATATAGGGTGAAGAGCCAACAGACATTGATTTCTTGATGAGACACAGTAGCATAAAAAATCAGCATCCAATAACTTTTAAAGAAAAAGAAGAGTATGTATATGTTGGGGACGTGTTTGACTCTGATTCATTTAGATATAGGCAAATTAAGGTGACAAATGAGAAGAGCAAGGCATCAGAGTTTCATACCATTCAATCACCTATTTGGCATCATAACTTTCTGTATCACAAAGGATACTTCAAAAATCTTACTTTTGACCTATGAGGTAGGCAAATATACTTGATTAATGTAGTTAGGTAGTTTCCCCTTTTCGTATTGCTTTGTTTTCCCATTTTTTATTTTCCCACTTTTCTTTTAAATAAGTGTTCTTTGAACATGTAGTCGATAGCTCAGAATTTAAAATTTTTCAAAAAATTCTCCAATACATTGAATGTCTCCTAAATATTTAGAAATCCCCAAGGTACCTTGTGCTACCACTTACATAATGTGTCTATCTCATTGTTACATAAATATTGAGTAGGATCTGCTAACGGTTATTCGAGTTTAATGTCATTTCAAGACTTAATAGGTTAATAAATACCTCTTGAAAAGAGTTTAAAACTTACAAGTTCTCAAACATTCTTACATCTATGCAAAAATATCCTACAATTTGCATCTTTTGTGCTTAGAAAACTTACTTCAGTGAAAGTCTCTTAATTTTGCAAAAGTTCATACAAGTTACCACAGAGAAGATACAAAGATGGAGGGGGAAAAATCTTCAAAACAAGGAGCTGGGATGTATGAATCCCTTAATAAGTTTCTTTCAAGTAAATCATATGCTTCAGCTCCCACACAACCATTAAAGAACTATCCAAGGACCAAGTTTCTCGAAGCTGGCCCAGTAAGTGATTTAGTGAAAATAAAGGATTATGCAGATGGCATCATGGATCCAATTCTTTAGAGAGCCAGTAGCAAAAATCTTAGAGAGGGGGCACATCAAAGGTGTTTATAAAGGGATAGAGTAAGACAATTTGAAACATTCACCATGAGGATATGGACCTCACAACTAGCCTGGTTCATTGTCCCAGCTATGCATTCATGCCTCGACCTGGTTGAATTATGTGAAAACTTGCTCCATGCACCTTTAGGCACCATTCAATGAGGCCCATTCATAGTGTAAATCACACCACAAGCTATCAGGGATATGTTAGCCCTACATTATGATATTACAACTACCTTTCCCACTATTGCCAAGATGCAAAGAACCTGGGCAAATATCAACACTCAAACAAGGTTCTTGAGATTTGAGTTACAAATGGGTGATGATGACACTATGGTACCCACACTCCCTACACCAAGAGGCCAATTCACATAGGCTAGCCAAGATGTATTGTCTATGATGGCTCTCATCTTTGGCATGAAAGATGATATGGTAGTGTATGCAAAACAAATGGCTATCCTTTTTAGGTTGAAGACCATTCACAAAACCCAGGAGTATCAACTTGAATTTTTTGAACAAATTACTTTCTCAATGGTAAAACAATTGGCTCATTTTAGATCAAAGGGAGTGTTCAGGTATCCTTCCTATTTGTTCTACCTCATGCTTTTTCAAAACTTTGAACTCTTTGCCCAACATATGTATCTTAACATGTATGACCCAGATTTTGATCTCCAAAGGACCATTCCTGTGTCTACATGGACACACATTTTGTCAAACACTAGTGACCCATATGAGTTTTGGGAATTATTTGTCACTCCTACTTTTTGCCACCTTAGTTCTGAACCAATCATGAATAGATTATTTCCCAATGTTTCAAATCTTTTGGCTAGTTACCCAATTCCTTGTGATTTTTATTTTGGATCCCACCATATCATTATAAGAGTCCATGGTTTTTGTGGGGAACCAATATTGTTACCTAAGATCTTGACTCTTAGGTTGGCATTCCTAGAGGTCACTAGATAGGTATCCATAATTGACAATGAATTTGGCTTAGGAAAGAGGAAAAGAAAAATGTATAATCTACCATGGATGACCAATGGCATGGTTTTGGAAACCAGAGATGCTGAAGTTGTTTTGCTCAAAAAGCTAGCCTTTCTGGGTTTCCTTCTAGTAGAAGACAAATGGGTTTATGACCCAAATGATTTCATAGCTACCTGGATAAGAACTAATAGAGTTGTAATCAGAATTGCACATGAGGGCTGTCCTTTTTGGGAAACCAAGAAAAATCCTAGGGAAGACACTCCTAGATTTTATGTTGAGTTAACAGACTTGCCACTTCCACAGAATAGGCCTTGGGAGACATTCTATGTTAAACAGAGAGATTATGACCCTAAAGTCAGAATGACTTCTAGCTTAAGGAGAGCTTTAAAGAATAAATATTAGGATACTGAGAAGATAGAGGCCTATTAGATGTATAGGTAGGACATTTTTCAAACAACCCATTCTTTTGGGAATGTAGACACAGATGAAAGATGGGAAGAATTATGGGGTGAGTGTCATCTCTCCCCTCTATCTAGCCTAGAGATGAGTAATTTTCTAACACTAGGTGAAGAGCAAGAACCTAGGGCTGGGTCAAGCTAGGAGTCATAAGCCTCAGAGTAAACTACAGCTGTAGCAACTGTATCAGTTTGGCCTCCATCCCTCAGTGCCATAGAAATGTAGAAAAGTATGGTGCCTTCACCATCACAAGCTTCCCCATCAATCTCAATTCTATATATTCCCAGTTCTTCACAAGCCTCATTGAAAGGAGCAAAAATATAGCCAGAAGAAGAGACACCCAAGAAATGAAAGAGGGTGCAGTTTCAATTTACTTTAGAAGAAGAGACATACACCACACAGTGCCAATTATAGGGTCCTATAATTTCTCCTCAAGTAACTATTACTCCTCCCTCTCCTTTTCAGTCTATTTCTTCTCTTATTGGCATGATGACTTCATCTAGCTAGATGACATCCCCTACCACTTCTACCATTCCCATTTCTCATTTCACCCCATTAGTGCCACCTCAAGCCTTAACATTACCTCATTTTTCCCCTTCTATTGCCAAGAAATCTTTCCCTAAGATTGCCCATATCCAACAATTGGCTATTTATTATGGTCTTCCACAAGGACATCCTTTTGAGGGTGGGCACATTGCCTCTCCTTCCACCTTTTACACCCAAGCAAATTTTGCTAGGAAGGCAAGGGAAGCCCAAAGAGAGAAGAAGAAGATTAAAGAGAATAAAACTTTGGCTACACCTCATTTGTAGTTGAAATTCAACCCATTTAGTAGCAATTAAATGTGATAAAGCCAATGGAGCAGATGAAGCCAGAAGATTACACAATGAATGCAGTAGCCATCGACATGTCACTCTTCAGGCCACAGGACAAAGTTGAGCTACTGACTGATTCCACTTCTATAGTTACTGAATATTATTTGAAGATATCAAGAAGGATATAGAAGATGGAAGCTGAGCTAGCCAAGGAAAAGGTAAAATATAATAGTTTGACCTTAGAAATCAATAACAAAAATAATGAGGTAGAGAATTTGAATAAATAGTTGCAAAATACTATTTCTCTTTAGAGCCACTAGGTAGTTTAGGCCCAAAATGATTCTTTAAAGGCAAGGATCACATAGGTAAAGGCATGAAAAAGTATCATTGCAAGAAAAGTGTGATGAACACCTATTGTAGGTTACCCAATTGCAATACAAGTTGTTAGCCAAATAGAATAATATTGTGGTCATAATAGCCCAATTTCACTTAGAGCAATAGAGAGAAACACAATTAACACTAGAGCTGGCCAATAGGACAAAAAGTGTCAGAGTATTAAGTCTGGTAAGGGAGCTATATGAATCCATGTGGAAGAGAATCTCTTTGGAGATTATTCAACTCAGGCCATCTCTAACCTTCCTACTAAATGCACAAGAATTGTGTAAAAAGGTGGAGAGTTTAGTTGTAAATACTCTACCTACAGTCTCTGAGAGAGTAAAAAACTCACAAACATTGCTATAAAAGCTGTATGATGCAACAGATGTAACACTGTCAGTAGCAGGAATCAAAGATAGAATGGTCACTGCCAAATGAGTAAATGAAATCCTCAATTGCAATTCCACAACCAACAGTTGTAAGGATCTTTTGGATGTCATGAATGAAGTAATCAATGAAATGAAACATGTTGAAGATCTAGTACAATTAGGTCTTCCTTCTCTATTTCTTGATGACAATACTGTGCTGATTGTAGAAGAAATTGAACTATTGTTGTTGGCCAAATAGAATGATCAAACAATTTTCTAGGATCTCAAGGATGATTCATCAGTCCCTAAAATAAAAGTTGTCTTGGTTCCTATTTCCCAAATCAAATTCAAATTGAAGGCTACTGTTCAAATTTTACAAAATTTTTTGCACAAGGATATCATTAACCTTGATTTGGCCTTCAATGAATTGTAGAATAAGCAAGGGTTATCTAATGAAGAGTGGTCTACCTATCAGATAACATTGTTGAAGCTAGAATTTTGAATTTTAGATCATGTGGGAGTAGTGGGTTCTTTTTGAGCAGGCCCAAAAGTCCTTAGGGTCACCAGTAACTGTAGAGTAAAAAATTTACTCTATGTTTTATTCTATGTTTCAATCACACGCCACAAAATTTTGCCTTTGCATATTGTGGTCTGAGATGGAGGAGTTTTGAAATAGAGCATAAATTCTATTTTCCCTTTTGATTCATTTTTATCTAAGTGTTGGGATAAAGCAAAAGTTAACAAGTGTCATCCTCCAAGGCATCCTTTCTCAAGTCAAATGCTAAGTGTCATCATCTAAGGCACCTTTCATACTTTCTATGAGTTAGTCAAAATGTGCCACATCTCTCATAGTGACTCAGTGGAGTGTGCCAAGTGTCAGCATCTATGATTTCATATTGGCACCCACATTTCATCTCTTTTCAATGAAAGGTTTCAAAAGTTAAGTATCAAAATCAGGAAAAAAGTGCCATGTGGTAGTCATAGAAGGTCTCAATATTGCTTTTCTAAAATTGATGAAAGCTACCACGTACTCCAGCAAAAGAAAGTAGAAGCCACCACATGTTGCGGTCTAAATTATCTTCATCTTTGCTTTCCTCATATATGAAAGACTATGGTGGGTCCCAAGTTTTGTTTCTTAAGTGAGTGGAAGCTGCCAGGTGTCATTGTCTATGGAAATGTGAAATGAGACCCAAATTGTTTCTATGGTATAACTAAAAGTAGTGGAGACTGCCAGGTGTCATCTTCTACAAGTTTCTAAAAAGGCAACTACAAGCAGAGAGATCACCACATAACCCAAGTAAGAGAAGTGGAGATTTCCATGTGTCTTTTAATGAAGAAGTAGAGATTGATACCTATCCCAGTGTCCCTTTTAAAAGAAATTCTATGAATCTTATTATCTTTTAAGCTGCTGGATTTTTGAGGAAGCAGATGGGGATAAGTGTCAAAGATGGAACACTCTTAAGCAAAGACACAAAAGAGTATAAATTATGTGGAAAGTGTCGCGTGTCTTCTATAGTTGCTGAAAAACATGACAAGTGTCATTATCTGGCATTTCCTAGGTAATAAGAAGAAATTGGCTAGGTG
This sequence comes from Torreya grandis, assembly GCA_037957365.1. Lineage (NCBI taxonomy): Eukaryota > Viridiplantae > Streptophyta > Pinopsida > Cupressales > Taxaceae > Torreya > Torreya grandis. The sequence goes on along the minus strand of JARHVA010007938.1, from coordinate 558,916 downwards.
TTACATAGCATTTAAGAGAAGGGAGCGTCCTACAATCTATTATAGTCAATGAACTGCTAGAAGATGAGCATTTCAAAATATATAAGATATCTTCTATTAGACATGTTTAGTTAGGGAAGATTTGATTTGGGCCATTAGATTGGGAACAAGCAGACAATCCAGAGTAGATTCAAGGCTATAAATAAGTGTGCATAGATCACCAAGGGGGGACCAAGAGAGAATTCTGAGAGAGAATTATTGTAACAAGTTTAGACTTTCTAGAGCTATGGCTAAGCATATCATTTAATTTTGTTTCATTTTCTTGAGTTGAAAATTTTATATGATTGTACATGTTACTATGCCTTTTTTATGAATGGAAAATTCAAATAAGAAGATTGAACCCTATGCCTTTGTTGATATTATCTATCTCATTTTCAAAAGTATTCTATACTGTAGATTTTCTAGAGCTATGATTAGGAATGTCTTTTTTTTTTGTCTCATTTTCTTGAATTGGAAGTTTTACATAACTGTACATGTTTTTGTGCCTCTTATGTGATTGGAAAATTCAAATAAGAAGATTGAACCCTATGCCTTTGTTGACATTTTTTGTATCTCAATAAAAGAAGTCTATGTTGTGAGCCTATATTTCTATTGTTTCAATCTTTTACATTAATCATGCACTTGTTTTCTCTTAAATGAAAATGAATCCTACATATAGTCTCACTGTGCTCAATATTAAGGTCGAATTACATTTAGGCGCATCGCCATAGATTAGATTTTCTTTCTTGCATTGTGTTTCTAATTTAAATTCCTATCCCTTTTCCCAGTACATACTTGATTTAAAGAGGAACTAGCTTCTCTAAAATTTGGATGTTTTTTCAAGATTCAAGTCCCACATCTTGAAACTTCCCATTGTTGTTGATAATAATCAAGTGCAATTTTAAATCATCAACATAACCTCTTAGAACTTGCACAACACATAAAATAGTTAAGAAAACCCTATTTGTACCATGTCTATATAGATTCCATACAACTAATTTTTATGGTAGGGTATTTATTGAGTCATATAAAACCTCAAATAATCATTATGGATACAATATTTCATTTTGGTTCATTATCTCTCTCGTTTCCCCAAACTGGTCTTTATAAGGGTTTAATAAGGGTTTTAAGCAATTTTGACCTTTAGTGATGTTTCATAAAGGTATAACATCCAAATATCCAATAATTACACAAAATTGATATTTATGACCCTATATAACTCCTAAAAACCTCTTTTACCTCCATGCAAATCCTCATGAAAGATGTGTGTTCAAAACTAGCCTATCGAGCTCTTTTCCCCATTTCAATAGACCTAAAATGGTTTCTAGCTAAAATATAACCGATTTTGTGACCCATATGAATCATAATATATTTTAATAATATAAATTAATCCTATAAAAATATTTAAACATGTTATAATGTTTATATCAAGGTGAAAGTGAATTTGTACCCCAATTGGGCACTAAGTTTAACCATGTCTCATAGACCTATCTATACCTTAAATCCTGAAATGGATTTTCCTAGTTGTGTCTACAAAACAAGAGCTTAAAAACCTCTAAAATTAATATACAAACATTTACTTTTCTATTATAACCCACTACTAAGGTTGGAAGTGTCATTAGTCTACCATTTGGATTTAGGCTAGAACCCTGCCTAATGGGCCTTCTTGTAAACTTGGTGGTCTAGATCATGCCATTAGGTTCTTTATATTTTTAATATTTTTACATGATTTAAATAGATTTTTTATATATTATTAAACCTTATTTAATGGTTCAAACAACTATGTATTCCCATTTTCACTTCCTTTCTTCAAAATTGCCAGCCTATGCACAAGGGGAAATACCCTATATATGAGACAAAACAAAGGGTACTTCCCCTATTATCATTAAAAAAATGAATATTTTATGAAAATATACAAGTTTTTAGTACTTATAAAATAAAATTTCATCCTATTACCATGACTTTTTACCTACCAAACTCTATAAAAACCAAGATAGACCTGCTAGGCAAGGACTGTGTGAAGGTAATTTACCTTAGACTATGTATTTTATGTTTAGAGCTCCCTTTTTTGATCTATATCCACTATAAAAATCCCATTTATATTATCATGGTCATGATATATTGGTTCCAATATCGATTCAACACATTTAACTTTTATATACCCTTCATATGTTAGGAATTAAAAGAATTTTGACCAAATTTAAATCACCATAAAATCACATAACCAGATTTTAAATGTGTAATCAAATTTAATTGTGCACTAACATGCATAAAAAAATAATTCCTCAAATCATATTTAAATGAAATAATAAATGGAGAGATAAAAACAAAAATAAAACCATAGCATAGATCTCCCATGGTTCACCCAATGTGGGCTACATCCACCAATAAAGTCCTTAATAAAATCTATAATCAGAACAAGATTACAAAGAACCTCTCATAGAGATAGAATATCTCTTCCATAAAATGTTTTACATATGATATGATACACCTTCACTTGCACCTACACAATAAATTATCCCACAAGCTGCTATACCACACCCTATAAATAAATACTTGCACTTTACAAAAAATATCTACACTTTAACTTTGTCTCTCAAAGCCACACCCTAAAAAATTTCACATCACCTAGAATAGTCACACCATACCTGTATATATAAAAAATTAAAAAAAAAATCCACCAAAAAAGGATAAAATTTCCATGCTTATCAAATATAAGAATTATCCACTATGTGATAACTCTCCTCCACTAAAGCAAGCTCATCCATAAGCCCACCTAAGGAGGAAATCACCATATTTATCTCTCCTCCTCCAAATGGCACATTATACAAAGACATGTGATCACAACAAACTCCTTTAAATAATAAATTCAATCCCTTTTCCAGTAAACAACTAGCTCTATAAGAACAAGGAAGTCAACATGGAAAATAGTCATCTAACAAATAACTCCATAAAATATAGAAGACATAGAATTAGATAATACTAAGAATATTCCACTCACATGGAAGCAAGGTTACACAAAAGGTGGAGTGGGAAAAAATTTACTCCCCTTATTTGTGGAGCTATCTATGCCCAAAAAATACATACACATGGTTATTTGATAGCCCCTAAGGGCTCCACACTCAAAAAATCTCCCATTTGGAGATCATTTCTCCTAAATAGAATCTATCACTACTCCATGACCACTAAGTCCACCCAAATCTAAACATAATCTCAACTTGTCTAATGTGACCACCTTGGTCATCATATCCATAATATTTTGGCTAGTATTAATCTTCTCAAGCTTCACCATGTTCTCCTCTAAATCTATCTTGATGAAGTGATAATGTAACTAAATGTGTTTCATCCTTGAGTAGAAAGTAGAGTTTTTTTCTAAATGAGTAACACTATATCACTATGTAGTCTCCCAACTTCCTTATCATGCCCCAAATCTATTAAAAACTCCTATAACCAAATAATATCCTTGACAACCTTTATGGAAACAACATACTCTACCTTTATGGTTGATAAAACCATAACCTTTTGTATCCTATAAATCCAACTAACCATTGTATCTCTAATAGTAAATATATATCTTGTCATACTTCTCCTACTATTAATATTTCCTATCATATCCAAGTCCACATAACCACACAAAGTGGTATTTAATCTACCATAACATAATGAAAAATCCATGGTTTCTCTCAAATACTAAAGAATCCATTTCACTACTTACTAATGCTCATAACTAGGATCACTCATATACTTGCTCACAACTCCCACTACTTGGGCAATATTCAGCCTAGTAAAAATCATGTAATACATCAAGATACTAACTATTGATGAGTAAGGTACCTTGGACATATTAATATTTTCAACCTCTATCCTAGGACACTTATCCTTTGATAATATAAAATGGCATGCCAAAGGAGTACCAATAGATTTAACATCTAACATGCTAAACCTTTTCAAGACTTTCTTCACATACTTTGATTGGGATAAAATTAGATTCTTCTCCTTCCTATCATGAGTAATCCTCATACCAAGGATATGCTTTGTTGCACCTAAATAATTCATATAAAAGGAGTCACTAAGATATTTCTTGAGTATACAAATATGTTGTATGTTCTTTCTTATAACTAACATGTCATCCACATACAAGCATAATATAATAAAATAATTGTCATCAAATGTTTGATGTACATGCAATGGTCAAAATTACACCCTTGATATTCTTATTCCAACATAAAATAATCAAATTTATTATACCATTACCATGGAGATTTTTTTGGGCCATTTAAGATCTTCTTTAGTCTATAAACATAGTTCTCCTTCCCTTTGACCTCATATCCCTATGTCTACTTCATATACAACTCTTCATCCAAATCACCATGACGAAATGTAGTTTTCACATCTAACTATTCTAAGTGCAAATCCTCAACTACAACTAAACCAAAATTAATCCTAATAGAATTATTTTTTACAACAACAGGGAAAATATCATCGAAATCAATTCCTAATTATTTTACAAACCCTTTGAGCACCATCCTGGACTTATGCCTTTTTTTGCCTTCATATTCTTATTTTATTCTAAATATCCTCTTGTTTGGAAATGTAATCTTTCCTTTAATTAGCCTTACCAAATCCCATGTTTGGTTCTCCATGATATATCTATGCTCTTCATCCATGGGTTTCTCCCACTTCATCCTAGCATCTACCTACATTACTTCCTCATAACACTTTGGTTCTACATTATTAGTGAATAACAAATAATTCAAAGAAGGAGAAAAATGTTCAAGTGCTCTTCTTACCCTAGAATACTTTCTTACCATAGGAGTTTGGGATCTTTGTTTAGAAGGTTCATGAATCGATTAATTAGATAATTTTCCATCTGTAATGTCATCCAATACTATGTACTCTTTATTTTCCTGTTCCTATTCCTAATTATTTTACATGAACTTTTCATTAAAGACTACATCCCTAGACCAGAATATTTTCTTATCTTTAATGCTCCATAAATGGAAACCAAATTCATCCTCACCATATCCAACAAATGTGCATTTTTTTAATTCTTATTCTTACTTGGTCCTATCATCTTTCTTAATAATAAAAAAAGCCTCACATCTAAAGACTCTAAGAAAAGAATAATCAACATTCTTACCAAACCAAGCTTGTTCAGGGATGCCTCCATCTAAAGGCATAAAAGATCTTTTGTTAATAAGATATAATTCCATGATAACTACTTCTACCCAAAATTATAAAGGCAACCCTGGATGTAACCTCATGCTCCTAGCATATTCCATTATTGTTCTGTTCATCCTTTTAGATACCCCATTCTACTATGGAGTTCTTAAAACCATCATTTGCCTATGGATTCCATTTTTAGAATAATAATCAAATAAATAATTAATACAATACTCACCTCCATTATCTAATCTGAGACATTTCAACTTGAGACCTATTTCATTCTCAACCAATGTTTTCCACTTCTTAAAACTATCAAATACATTAGATTTATTTTTAAAGAAATAAACCCAAAATTTTCCTAGTTGCATCTTCAATAAAAGTGACATAATAATTGGAAACACTAATAGAAGATACCTGAGCTACTCCCCATACATATGAATGTACCAACTCAAACTTGTGATATTTATTTGTGGGTTCAACTTTCAAGAACTTAAATAAATTATATTTCCCATACACACATAGAAGTCTAGATGTATGTCTTGTAATCCAAGGAACTTGTCTTTTAAGATATCCATGCTCTTATGGCTAATATGATTGAGCCTATAGTGCCACATAACTGCATCTCCATTTGTAGCAATTAAATAAAAAGAATCAACACTACTATTAAAATATAAAGTACCAACTTTATTACCTCTCAAAACCACAAGAAAACCTTTGGTAACTTTTCAAGAATTTATAGTAAACATTACTAAACCTCCCTCACTACCTAGTTGCCCCACTAAAACCATATTCCATCTCAACATAGACACATGTTTGACATCCTTAACAAGCCATGTGTTCTTATTATAAATTTTAACATGAAAATAACCTTTCCCTACTATCTCACATGGTTCATTATCACCAAGATAAATATGTCCTAAATTCTCTTGAACATAATCAATAAAATAATGCCTATGTGGGGTGGCATGAAAAGAAGCCTCTAAATCTAATACCCAAGATTCTAAAAAAATATCTAAAGAAATATTTAAGGCATCTTGAGATGATTTACCTAATGTCACATTTACCTCACTCATTTCCTCTTTGTTAGCATTCTTATCCTAAAGTGACCAACAATCCTTATTTGAGTGTCCACTCTTCCCACAATGCCAACATATCATCTTGGATCTAGATCTACATTTAGATATACCCTTTGAATTTTTATGGTTTCCTTTTCTCTTATAATTTATCATCCCTCTATTTTCAATAGATAAGGTATTACTTGAAGATGATTCACTAGTGATCTTCATTTGTATTTCTTTGTTAAGAACCACAAATACAACATCCTCAAAATTTAAGCTTCCCTTGGCAAGGACTACATTTCTCATAAACATAACTAAGCTATCCCAAATATTAGTCAAATAACACAAAATTAATAAATCTCTAACTTCATCAAACTTAATTCCAACATAAGTGAGCATACTTACAACTATTTTAAAATCATTTAGATGAATAGAAATAGAACCATTCTCAGACATTTTCATATTAAACAGTATTTTCATAAGAAATGTTTTATTTAAGGTAGAGGGTTTCTCATACAAATTTCCAATTTTATCCATGAGATCATTTATATATTTTTCATCTAAAATGTTAAATGTAAGAGATGATGCAAGGCATAATTTTATGGCTCCCAATGCCTTTCTGTCAAACAATGACCAATCTATAACACTCATACTTAAAGGTTGTTCTCCTTTCCCCTCTAAGGGGAGATGAAAATCCTTCTAATTAAAGTAATCTTCCATTTTTATTTTTAATAAACCATGTCTTACCATCAAATTTCTCAACCCTAAATCTGATCTCTTCTCCCATTTCTCCCACTCAAGTTAATAACCCTTCTTGTGATTTACAACTTTAGTAAGAAACACAACCAAATCTATGATACCAATTTTTAGGAATTAAAAAAATTTAAATCGCCATAAAATCACATAACTATATTTTAAATGTGAAATCATATTTAATTAATAATTTACATGTATTAAAGAAATAATTCCTCAAATCATAGTCAAATGAAATCATAAATGGAGGAAAAAAACAATATAACCATAACATAGATCTACCATGGTTCACCCAATGTGGACTACATCCACCAAGAAAATAATCAATAAAATCTATAATCAAAACAAGATTAAAAATAACCTTTCATAGAGATAGAATATCTCTGATAGAAAATACTATGCATATGCTATGTTTCACTTTCACCTACACCTACACAATATTGTATCTCACAAACTGCTATACCACACCCTATAAATAAACACCTGCCCTATGAAAAAAACATCTACACTTTGACTTTGTCTCTTAAAATACACACCTTGAAAAAATTCACATCACCTTAAATAGTCACATGACACCTGTATATATAACAAATGAATAAAAATCCACCAAACAAAGAGAAACTCACCGTGCTTATCCAAGATAAGCATTATCCACTATATTACAACTCTCCTCCACCTAAACAAGCTCATCCATAATCCCACCTAAGGATAAACTCACTGTGTTTATCTCTCCTCCTCCAAATGGAAACATTTTACAAAGGCATGTGATCACAACCAAATCCTTAAAACAAGGAAGTTAATCCCTTTCCTAATCAACAACTATCTCCCTAAGAACAAGGAAGTCAACATGGAAAATTTTCATCTAACAACTAAATCCACAAAAAATGGAAGACAAAAATTATAAAATACTAGGAATATTCCACTCACATGGAAATAAGGTTTTACAAAAGGTGGAGTGGGGAAAAATGCAATCTCCACATTTGTGGATCTCTCTAGGCCCCCAAAATATATCCCCATGGTCATGTGATAGATCCAAAGGGATCCACACTCAATAATATACTCTTGAACTCATAAGACTGTGTCCTATCATTTGATTATGTTTTGTGCATGGGAGGGGCACCTATAGGTATCTATACATGAATTAGGCATTGGGAATAGTGTATGGGTTTTATTAAAACCTTCAGAGATATTTTGACACTAACTTGGATCAATTTGCCTCCTATTCATGCCATCTTCAAACCAAGAACATTGCCTTCCCTAATCACTATTTGTCACAACCATTTATGATGGTTTTAGGTGCTCATAGGGTCTTAAGGGGTTTATATAGGCTTGTTTTTAATTGATTAGAGATTATAAGGTCAACATGGATATGGATAAGGTTATCATAGGTTTAATTCATCATCCAAACCTCCCTTTAGCTCTTCGTATGCACTTTGGGTTCATAACTAAGTCCTTCCATGTTTTGATTGAGATACTCTACATTGATGAGCCCTATAGGTTTATATTAGCTTTGATTAAGATTGGTCATGATGTTCAAAGGCCTTTCATGAAACATGAGGTCCATATAGTTTATTTTCATAGGTTGGATTTACCTTATCTTCCCTAAGCACCACCTAGACATCAAGTTGAGGTCACAGTTTCCATATTCAGTTGTATGTGCACACTTATTAAAGTAGACACCTATAGGTATATATAGGGTTTAAGACAAAACCCATGAGCCTCTTTGATGATATCTTAGGTAAAAATTAATAATTCCAATCATTTATAAACATTACACTATGGTGGTAAGGCCTAATTGGAAACCTTAGGTGAAAAATGTTCTCTTTGGGACTCAAACCTATAGATGATACTGACTGTAATTAGTACATAAAAGTAGTTTTTTAGGCATTTGAATGACTATCTTCCCTTCTCTATCTTCCCCTCAAGCCTTTCAAAGTCTATGTCCTTGATATAGGATACAATATGATGACATTAGGAGTTATAAAATTCATTTACAACATTGTAATAAGATATCAACAAAACCTTGAAGAACTCTATTTTACAATTTTTGGGATTAAGGGCCTGAACATTGTCATCTCAACTTTTGAAGGTAAAATCCACCTCAATATATCAAGTTAGACTTTCAAAAGGTTTTAAATGTTTTAAAACACATGTTATGACTTAAATAATAGATTAACCTCATGATAAAACACTCCTTATGACTTCTTAGACTCTCTAATAAGCCACCTATAGGTGGACTTATGCACATTGAGATAGTGAGGATGAGTATGGGCAAGGAGTATTGTAATTGACCTTCCATGGGTTTTAGGCTCATATAAGCACATAAAAATTCAATATTAAACCTTTAAATACCCTGAAAAGGATTTAAAACAACTCTTATCATGATGTTTCAACATTTCTCAGTCTATGTTCAACCACTTGTAGGTGGTTCTTTCATAGTGCATGTAGATAATGTAAAAATCCTTCAAATCATACATAATGTATGAAATTTTGATCACTCTCGACCCCTTTTAATTCTTATAAAATTAATGTTTATCATAATGAGGATCTTGAACCAGTTTCAAGACATTCATTTCAATGTGATACTCTCTTCTAAGCATATGTACATGTTCATTAATGGCTTCCTAAATGGTAAGTTGCATATGACTTCACCTTCATGGAGAATTTTCCTTAGAGAATGAAATTGAAATATGAGGGGGAAAATAATACATAAAACACATTGTGATGAACCTATATACACCATTTTGAACCATTCCCAAAGCATGATAAACTTTATAGCTAGTGGAAACCTACATGTCATCCTAGATGATACTAATCTACCAAGATGAGATGATTTACTCACTAAAACACCATGAAACCCAAAAAATATTTTAGGTAATTTTATAATAAATATAACATCCTATATAGTCAACATCACCAATTTGTTTGTACGTACTTGCCCCAAATGATGTAAAACCTATAGGGTGCATGAAATAACAAGCAAAAAAGTACAATCAACTTCATGAGGATGGTTCATAAATAACATAAAATCATTCCTCAAAATATTATTATGTAAATCAAGGTATATTTTTTTAATTTCACCTCCCAAAGGTGTATTACTTGAAAGTGTTCCAACTAACCGCACCAAGTACAAACTTGAAGACTACTTTTACTTGCCAAGAAAGGTGAAAAATGAGTAAAATGGTTTTAGCTCAAAAAATGGCTCTTAAAAAGAATTTAGAACATGTAATTGAGATTTAGGAAGCTAAAGATACATTATATGATCTTCTCCCATGTGGTACACTTCCTCATGGGTTGTACAAGTGCCATTTTATTCTCTTTTCCCAAGAAAACTACCTTTTTTTCTAAAAAAAACCTACCACTTTCAATTATAAATAATTTATTAAGACGTGAGGACACATGGGATGTGAAATAACCTTTTTTAACCTTCAAACTTACCAATAAATCTATAAAATTCATTAAATGCCCCCTTTTCAAAATATTATTATGTAAATCAAGGTATATTTTTTTAATTTCACCTCCCAAAGGTGTATTACTTGAAAGTGTTCCAACTAGCTGCACCAAGTACAAACCTGAAGACTACTTTTACTTGCCAAGAAGTGTGAAAAAGGATTAGAATGGTTTTAGCACAAAAAATGGCACTTAAAAATAATTTAAAACATGTAATTGAGCTTTAAGAAGCTAAAGATACATTATATGATCTTCTCCCATGTGGTACACTTCCTCATGGGTTGTACAAGTGCCATTTTACTCTCTTTTCCCAAGAAAACTACCTTTTTTTCTAGAAGACCTACCACTTTCAATTATAAATAATTTATTAAGACATGTAAGGACACATAGGATGTGAAATAACCTTTTTTAGCCTTCACACTTCCCAATACATCTATAAAAGTCATTAAATGCTCCTTTTGACCTCAAAATGACCCAAAATGATTAAAATGACTAAAATGACTAAGGACAAAGTCTAGTACAATATTAAATTACATCAATTAGCCTATGAAACACCTTGCGAAATATATAGTAGACCCCTAAAACACCTAAAAGTCAAATTTTTACCTATAAGGGTCCCAATTTGACCTAAAAGTCAAATTTGGTCGACACAAATCACACAATATCTAAAACACATTTAACATTTGTCTTCCCAAGGCCTACCTACGTAGATTTCATCACAAAAGGAGAAGCTAACTTAGTTTTTTAACCAAGTATAACTATGTGGTTAATGATTTATATTATAAAATCACCTAACACCCTTATCACTATGGGATTTTGAAGTGAGGGGTTAGGCCTTAATACCAAGCCAGCACCATTACCAACATAAATATCTTTTATCCTAAATATCTTGAAAACATCCATAGATTAATTTTTAGTTCCTTATTTTCAACTAAATTCCCTATCACACTTAAAATAGAACTTTATAATAATCTAACAACACTCAGGATGACCACTTAGTTCACATTTACCTTTCAATTGATTACTTTCTCTCTGATCATTGCGTGTTGTATTGTCAAAACTTGAAGTGACCAAAGTTGGTGTAAAGTTTTTTACTATGTGCCATAATTGGATCATTATCATTGATCTAATTTTTTTTCTTTCATTTCTTGCTTCAATTACATTACCAATTATTTGCTGCTTTTAGCACACTATCATTCTATTCGACACAATCTCTTAAAGACTATGTTTTTCCCTATCTACAATACTAATTCAAATTAATCAACCATATACTCTCTTTTATAAATTATGTTATAGTACTAATTTGAATTAAACAATCATGTATCCTTATTAGACTGTGTTTTTTCCTTCTTTTAGTACTATGTCAACCTGATCAACATTATACTCTTTTTTTCTAGTTAGGTTATAGTACTAAGTTAACCTGGTCAACCTTGTATCTTTATTTGCTCAATTTACTACCCTATTTTTAGTACTAAGTTGACCTGGTTGACATTGTACTCTTATTTGTCTCTTGGATTTCAAGACACAATCAACTTGGTTGACTTTGTATCCTTCCTATCTCTTTGCTTTTGCATCAGCTTTTTCTTACTTATCTTTATCCTTCATCATGAACTTCATATTTGAAGACAACAATGAGTTGAATTCAACAAAAATGATGAGTTTTAACAACCCCAATATTTTTTCTAATAAGAAGCTTATGGCTCCTACCCTAGATGAAAGTAATGTGCATGTATTTACTTGCATTACAAACTATGGGACCCCTCCTCATTCCTCTTTAGTTCCCAATCCTCTCTTCTCATTTAAAGATCAACATGAATTAGAGTATAACCTATAAATTATTTTCTTCATTAATGAGATTCCTCAACATCAAGGAAAATATCCTTCTACTATTTACCATCTCATGATAAGTGGTCAAGGTGAGGAAACCCATTCAACTTCTCCCACATTCTCACATGGATTTGGGGGCATTAGATTCTTTGCTTCTCAAACTCTTCCCTCTATTTTGACCCCTTCTCATTCCATGACATATTCCTATTTTATTTCATCCACCTCCATTCCTAGTATCTCTACTAACATGGTAGGTTCTACATCTAGTGGGGCCCTTCCAAGACCCACTCTTCTTAATTCTTCTACTAGTGCATCATTTTCTATGCATGGTAATCATGCCTATATTTCTAATTCTTATAATCTATCTACTTTTACATCTTTTACCACATAATCAAATAATCTTACTAGTGCCTCACATACCAATAACTCTTCTCAAACTACTACTAACACCCATAATTGTATTAAATCCACTAATACAAATTCTAATGTTTCACATAATTCTAATAATACCACTCAGCCCTATTAATTTATATTAATAATAATAATAAAATGAATGATTTCCAAGATAACAATGCAAATCAAATGATGCAAATGCAAAATCATCTTATTCATCTTCAAAAAAAACCCTTAATAAGTTCCATGTAGAACACATAACCAAAATGCTCCCCCACCTCCTCTTTGGGATTCCCATGTTAATCTTATCCCTTAAAACCCCCTCGTTAACAAAATAATCAATCACTTTCGAAATGAGCCTCTTATACCTCAAATTGATAATATTGATATAGGACGTATCACCCATACCATTACTTATAATGGGTTAATCAATCCTACTCTCCACTTAAAAACATTTGGAAATATCTATAAAGATTAGGTTAGGTTAAATATTTTTACTTATACCAAGATATTATAAAAAACTCTCATCGGTTATACTTTATATTGGTACAACTAACTCAAATCTCACTTCATCACTAGTTTGGAAGATTCAGTCAATGCTCTAGTCCAAGAGTTCCAAACTAGTGATCTCCCTAAAAATACCTTGGCCCATTTATAAATTGTAAGAAAATTGAGACTAAAAACATACAAGATTTCATAAAATAGTGGAAGGCCTTATCTAAAAAATATTCACATAATATGGAAGATGATAACCTCTTTCATTTTTTTACCAATTATCTTTTCCACAAGTTACAATATCAATCTAGACTCTCTCACCATAAACTTTAGAAGAGGCCATTGACCAATAAAAGCATCATAATTACTCATGAATAAATTTGATCCATCCCAACCTTCTATGGGTACTCTCATTTTAATAAAAAATAAGAATAGTCATGCTACAAATGATGGTGTCACTAATTCTTATGATACCATTCATACGATTCAAGTTATTGTTCCTGACCAGGCTCCAAAATAAGGTTCTCCTCCCAACCACATCACTAATACTCATTTATCCTTAATAAATAAAATAAATTTTAATAAAATTTTATCCTTAGTAGAATTACAAAAATGTCTACTAAGGCCTCTTCTGTGAGAACTTAATCCAACTTGTCCCATGAATTCTTGGTATGATCCTAATAATTTTTATTGGTTTCATGATAGTTAGGGTCATTATCATGAGACTTATAGGCAACTTTATAATTTTGATATGGATTTCCTTCTTAGTCCCAATTTTGACATTGCCTTCAAATCACATGAAACATAAAATAAATCTCAATCTTTAAACTAGGCTAATGCTTATTTGGCCATCTATAAAGACCCTCTTTCGAATCACCAAGACAACCCAGACAAACCTACCCATTCTATCCATAATGTTGATGCTATGTACCTAGGGGTATGATATATTGATGTATATGGGTTGATGGAGATGCTGACATGTGGCACACATCCCCTTTGTTATATGGGTACAATATATTAGGATAATAGAGTAGCTTATGGAAGTAGTAAATTGGGTAATAGTTGGCCTACATTGGATTAGGAGGTTACCCATCCATGGGTTAGATAGATGTATATATATAGGAGATGATTATCATGGTAAGGATATCAAGTAAGCATTGAGTCTTCTATTGTAAGAGGATATTGGAGGTTGTCTCCTCGAAGAGACATTGTGGAGTTATTTCTTCCTAAAGGAGTACTATATGGTGTTTCCCTACCTTAAGTGTATTTATGCATATATTGAATATCAAGACCATAACAAGTGGTATCAGAGCTTTGATTTGGGCAATTTGTGGAGCGAAACCCTAGTTTTTTTAATCATCAATAACTTTTGATTGGTTATGAATTTTTTCACAAAGTTTTTACTGAATATGGATAATATTGAAAATAAGTCATAGTAAAAAAATCGAGATTTTTGGATTCGTTTTGAGGGAGTTATTGATATTTTAGGGTTTATAATAATTTCACTATATCTTCCCAAATATAGCGAATTTTTAATCAAATTTTTTTCTAAATATGTAAGAAGATATAAGAGAATTACAGTCGAAAATTCAGAATTTTTTGAGTTGTGTGGAGTGAGTTGTTGCGATTTTATGGATCAATTTTGATATTTTAGGGTTTCATGAACCTTAATTTTTTTGTGGATCATGGAGTTGCAAAAATTTTTAGGGGAAGATGATGTTGATGCTAGAGAATGGTGGCTCAATTTTAAGGAGAAGAATACTACAAAAAATTTATGGAAAATAGAATTATGTTTTTCTTTGTCTGGGCTTGCAAAACATTGGTGGACTAATGAATTGAGCTTTGTGCAACAGTATTCTTCATGGGAAGCAATGGAGAAAACCTTCCTAAATCGATGGGATATAAACGAAAAAGAGGATGTAGAAGAGGAAGAGAATCATGATGATAAAGAAGAAGAAGTAGAAAAAGAAGAAGAAGAAGAAGAAGAAGAAGAAATAGAAGAATCAATAGAAGAACAAGAAGAAGAAGAAGTAGAAGTAATTGAAGAAGAAGAAGAAGAAGAATTGGATGATAAGGGTTAAAATAATTTGGCTCCAAATAAATTCGAGTCAATTTTTCAATTTCATGGATGCATTCAAAAGAAGAAGGTGGTTGTGTCCATAAACCCTACCAGCAAGTATAACTTCATTATCATAAATGTGGCCAAGCATCTAAATGTTCAAGCAAATAATATCAAAGAGGTTCAAGTAGATGGTAATAATATTTCAATGTTTGAAGATTTGAAGCTAATTATGGAAAAATATGTTTTGAATTCAGATTTTTATGCTTTGGATATGGATGATGTGGATATAGTTCTTGGATATCCATGGTTAGAGACTTTGGGAACAATGAATATTAATGTTCAAAAAAAGTTCATGAAGTTTGTGCATAAGAAAAAGAAGATCACTTTACAAGATATCATAGTGAAAAAGGCACCAATAAAAATCCAGGTAGATCGTGAGGATGTGATGGAAATAGGTGACAAAGATTCAGATGATATAGATAAAGACACACTACAAATGAGCACTTCATCTACTCAAGAGACAAAGAAGGAAAAGGTGGAAGAGGTAGAAGAAAAGGTGGATAAGGTCAAAGTATTGGAAAAACTTGAGGTATATAGACACCCACATCATCATGAGAGGAAACAATCATGGAACCAGGTGAGGAAGTGTCATAATAACAATCATTTTGTCTATACAAGAAATAAAATTTCCAATCATTATGGATATGCATGGAATCCAAAGAAAAAATACTATGGCACATGGAATGAATGGGGAAATCACTATGACTATGCATGGAAGAATACCTACTATGGTCATGGTTGGAATTAGAGTAGTGCAACGGATTATGGTACATGGAATAGAAAAAAGAATAATTATGATTAGACACCAAAGCAGTATAATTATGATCATAAATGCAAATAGAGGAGCACAAGGGAATTTGGAAATAAGCTTGGAGAGCTATCACCTACCAAGATCACATATGGATGGCTAGATGATCGAGATTAGGGACAAGTGTGCAATGATTTGAAGCACACTCATTATTTGGTTTCTTCCTATGTTTCAGGGATGAAACATGTCAAGGAGGGAAGGAATGCTATGTACCTATGGGTATGATATATTGATGTATATGGGTTGATGGAGATGTTGACATGTGGCACACATCCCCTTTGTTATATGGGTACACAATATTAGGATAATAGAGTAACTTATGGAAGTAGTACATTGGATAATGGTTAGCCTACATTGGATTAGGAGGTTACCCATCCATGGGTTAGATAGATGTATATATATAGGAGATGATTATCATGGTAAGGATATCAAGTAAGCATTTAGTCTTCTATTGTAAGAGGATATTGGAGGTTGTCCCCTCGAAGAGACATTATGGAGTTATTCCTTCCTAAAGGAGTACTATATGGCATTTCCCTACCTTAAGGGTATTTATGCATATATTGAATATTTGAATGATTATAGTTGATAGTCTTCTTGACCCACATCCTAAATATAATGTGGTCAATATGACTAATATGTGAAGGGTTATTTCATTCATTGATCCACATCTCATCCACACTCCTCAATTGTCTTACACATTTTGTGTTATCCAAGATTCTTCTCCAACTCACTTAACAAAGTTAGGGCAAGAAGATCTTCTATGTTTTGATTAACCAATTCCAACACCTCTCTTGGATAATACTTCTCATACCATTTTTACAATTCCTGTAACCTCTTTACCCATCATTAATGCTACTCAAACTTATATTAACAGTTATTCTAATCCATCTCAAAATAGACCTACATCAACCATACCATCTTCTCAAGATAATCAACAAACTTATCCTTTAATTAAACCTTCTACATGTTATCAACATAAATTCACATGAACTTAAAATCCTCTTTATGATGACCTATTTCAAAAATATGCACCTCTTGCCAACAGTCTTCTTATAGTTTATGATGAGTGGGATTTTATTATAAAGATTACTAATCTCTCATTTCTCGATATTATGTGGATCTCTTTACATCACCATAATTATCTTATGAAACTCTTGCTTGAAATGAGAATCCATCATCCTCCCCTAGTAGGATGTGAAGCCACCTTATCCAGATAAGAAGATATCATTTTAAAATAGTCTAAAGAGATGTCCATACACATTGATGAAACAATGGACACTTATTTTTCCCTCAAATTCCCCATTGTTTCTATGATCCCCAACAATATTTTTCTTCATGTAGATGATCTTACCCTTTTTATTAGTGTCCAAATTAGCAATATCCAAGTCAAGTATGTCCTAACTGATGAGGTTTATGGCACTTGTGTTGCCTCTCTTGATTTTATCAAAACTTTTTTCACTAATTTTTTTCTTGTTTTATTATTTAAGAAAGATGTAAAGCTTAAAAGAAGGGTGAGGTTAGTATAACCTGGATGTTTTTTGTGTAAATGATCTAGATGATTATTGATACTCCTCTTTATCTAAGGATAATAACCTATATATAAGAAATAAATCTATAGAATGTTGGATTAGTGAGATAGTAGGGTGGACTACCTAGTGTGAGCTAGATCTAGGAAGTGCAAGTTTTTTTGGAGGCTATTAATCCACACTTTTAAAACAATTAAGTTATAATAAACTGAAAATAGATGATTACATGAAATAATATAAGGTAATGAAATAAAATAAAATAATTTTTTTAAAAGAAACAAGTGATTTTGTTTAAAAATATCAATGAATGATTGAATAATATTTCCAAATTACTCAAACTTGATTCATAAAATAAGTTGAAATTTTGTGATAAAACAAAAAATCATAAACTAAGATTTGGGTATAGGTAGATGGGTTAAATTATCTTTCTATTGAAAAATGACACAAAGTGAGCATCGGTGGTTGGGTATGATCATTGGTGGTTAGGTGAATGTTAATGGTCATTAACCATTGAAGGTTAGGTAACTCCATCAATGGTTAGGTAAATCCATCAATGATTACTATTGGATTTGGTTTGGGAAGAGAAGTCTATTGGGGAAGTTGTAGAGAGGTTTTGAAAGTGGTGTTTGGGTTGAATGTTAGTTTTAAGGTAGAAAGTAATGCTCAGGGGTATCTAGTTGATGGATTTATTATTTAGTTGAGTAAAAATGAGTTTTGGGTTATTTTGGGTAGGAGGTGAAATGTCTAAAGTTGTAGAACTTCAACATAGGAAAATGAGATGAAAGGGAAATAAAGTGGAATGACATAAGAAATGAAACAAATAGATCTAATTACTATATCTTGATAAAAAAAAATGGATACTTAGATTTTATGTGTTTCTAGTCTAAGGAATGTTAGTGTTGGTTGAAAGATATTGTGACTCCTAGAGAAATGTCAGCATATTAATGGTACCTTAGCTCAAGATAGTGAGTTGTAGAAGCACCCTAAGCCTCTGACCTAGTTCCTAGTTCACTAGGAAGCTTTTGGACTCACTTAGGAGTCAAAATCTCTTGTACTTGAATCTTCCTTTCAACCTCCTCTTCATCTATTAATATAGAGCAAAGTAGGGTTGAAATGAAGAGTTTAATAAATAGTTTATCAAACAATTTAATCACATATTGATCATGTAAATAATAGACTAAAATCAGATAGTTATTAGTCAATGAGTGAGTTGCAGTTGAGTTGAAATTGACTCCTTTGATCATGCAAGAGTTTAAGTAACTAATAATGGTTAGGTCAACCATTGATGGTCAAGGGTTGACCATCGATGATCAAGGGGAAATAGTCAAAATTAGTTAATATACTAATGATTAGTGGTCAATTCCTTGAGAAAGGGTATGAGGTTAATAATCAAAGAATTGGTAAATAATCTAACTCAAAGGGGACCAAGGGGTGATTTAAAGGTTAATTCGACAACTAAAGCCAAGGTGTATAGTTTTATAGTGTCTAAATTTTCCCTCTTTTTGTTATGTAGTTTGTATCATCAAGCTAATAGACAAAAGTTGGAAGGTTGGTAGAAGGGTGGATGCCCCAAATATAGGAGGAGGTGTTCCCCCATAAATCGAGAATCAATAAAGTGAAACAAATTTAGTGGTGGGTTTGATAAGTGGATAGATGGGTGTTAAGGTTGGTTAGGTGGGAATTTAAATGTGAATAGGCACACAAAATGTGACTAATTATGATATCATAAATCATGAATAGACTAGGCTAGCATAGATGAGGTAGGTGGTAAAATAAGGTTGCACTAAAAGGATAGGTAACAGGGTAACCATGGAATAATGTTAGGCATAATTGGTATGGGTTACTCTTATAAACTCAAGTATCTTAGGCAAGGTTAATATATTCACAAGTATCCAAAATTTGGATGTGATGTTGAGAAAATAAAAATGGTTGTAGGTGTTGGGACCGTAAAGGGTCATGATTTGAGGTACCTAAATGGTCGGTATGCAAAAGTAATGTAAGTTCATTAAAATATTGTGAGGTAAGCAATGCAATTAGAATGACTAAGGAAATGTTGGCTCATAAAAATAAAGGTGATGGTAAAGGTACCATGGTGTGATCAAAATAAACAAAATTATACAAGCAGAATGAATGACCAAAAGGTGAACTAAGGAGGTAAATGTATTATTGGACTAGGTGGTCCTTTGGGAAAAGAAGATGTTAGGATGGAAAAACCCTAGAGGGGTTAACCATCAATGCTCAAGGTCAATCCTCAGTGGTCACCTAGTGAGCATTGATGGTAAAGAGGAAACCCTAAAAGGGTAAATGTTAAAGGTAAAATGAGGCTTTATTTACTCATTTATAAATATAAACCCAAGATGCTTCCATTGATTATTTTGCATGAAAGTGATAGTGATTTTCCATGTGATAGATAAATGTATATTATGCATTTGGCTAAGATTGGACTATGATTTAGAGGTTGATTGAGGTGGGTCTAATTAGGTCAAAGAGCTAGTGAGGATGTAATGAGGTAGAGGTAAAACATAGGGCCAAGTGATGGTGGTATCGAGGTCTCCACCATGATGGAAGATACGTAATGAGGTAGGGGATGTCATGAATTTTATTATGTTACTTGTTTGTTGTATTTATCTAAGTCATTAGGCATTATAAATTAGGGGGGTTTGATATTTGGTAAGAATTTATTATAGGGTTATAAATTTGTGTTTAAGAAATTAGGTTAGGAAGGAATAGAGTAGGTGTTGGCTTAAATTTGATGTTTTTTTGAGGTTTTTGGTAGGTTTAGGTAGGACCTAGGGTTTTAGTGTCACTGATAATCTCTACACAGTGACCAATGATGGTTGTTATTGACCATTACCACTTGATTGGTGATAATCAAATGGTCAATGTGTGGACCATCAATGGTCCACCATCGAACCATTGGTAGTTAAAGGTTGATCATTGATGGTTTGATGAGGAACCATTCTTGGTTGAAATTCAACCATTGGTGGTCACTATAAGATGTGGGAATGGAGTATATCATGGATTAGGAATGGGTTAAAGGTTGGGAAGGTATATGAATGAGTTAAGGGTTTGGCTAGTGAAGGTAATACTTTGTTTAGGTATCATAGGGTAAATTTAAGATGTTGTTTAAGTAGGATTAATTAAATGTTGGGTAAATGAGGTAAAATATGTTAAGGTAAGGGGTAAGGTGAATAAGTAGAATACATAGGATGTGGGTGAAGGAAAAAGTGAACTAAGGTATATGCTTATCCTTATAGGTGAAAGAGTAGTTGAAAATAAGGGACCAAATACCTCAACTACAAGATGAGGTACATAGGTATATGATAGACCAAGAGTGGGAGTACATGACAATGGTGGGTCTAAGAGGTATGATATTCTATCAACACATGCTAAGAGATGAAATAATGTTGGTAGCCATCATCTAGAGATGGGACCTGATTACCAACACTTTCTTGCTATCAACTAGAGAGATTACCATCCTATTGGAGGACATTCACCAGAGTTTGCAACTACTAATACTAGGTGAGCTGATAAAACATATTGACAATGAGGAATGAGATGTACATATGGATCAATTATTTGGAGTAAATTTTGTTCACATGAGGTTGAACATGGGAAGCTTTCAATATGCACCTTGATTACTTAAAGATGTGTAAATCACACCCTCACTCTAGATGATACAATTAGAACTTATCAAAGTGTGGGTGAATCTACACTAATAAGAACCTCTAGAGAGGGATGGTTCCTTTAATATTTATCAATTAAATTCTATTTATTATGATTCTAGGGTGAAAAGGGAAAGGGAAAATTGAAAAGAAATCTTGTCTAAGTGGGTGATGCACTTGAATTGTTCATATGCTCTAGAAGCTGCTAAAACTAATGCACACATGTGAATCAATAAAAGTCTTATATTTCCATTAATCATAAATATTTTAGATGAAGGATAAATAGAAATTTGAATTACAAAATTCCATTTTTACCTCTTCAAATGACCTATAAGCGGTGAGATAAAAAGCAATATGTGAGGAAGAGACCTACCAAAATGAGATATAATCTAACTGATATGCTAATACACAATCAATTACACTCTATTATCTATCAGAACTCATATGCAAAATAAAAATCTCCTTTACTGATGTATGGTCTAGATTAAAATTTTTGCTTCAGCTCTAGGAATAATTTATAAATAGCTTAAAAAATCATATATATATATATATATGTATGTATGTATGTATTTATACCTAATCCAATTCCTAAGTGTCATTTAAAAGGGATAAGGGATGCTCTTGGTTGACTTAACTGAAGACAACTCCTCTTACAAAGATTAAATGATTCAAAAATCCTTTAACTCCATAAAATTTGCATGAAGATCTTCAAACTTTGGTGTAGGAATATGGTGGGACCAGGTTTGACAAGTAAATCCTCTTGCATTAGTTCTATGCCAAAATCCAAAAAGTAACTCCACTTGAAGTGTTTGGAAGCTGAGTTGGAACATGAGAATGTCCCCCTTTACATGGAAATCAAGGAAGATGCATGATAAGATTTTACTAGTCAACTCCAACTAACTCCATCTTACATGAAAAGGGACCTTGAAGGATGAAATGTGAATGAATATTCATAATAACATCAGATATATGGTTTAGTAACTCATTTTGAACTCATTGATAACCAATCAATTCCAAACTCAAACTTTGACAATTTGATCAATTAGGCCATTTAGACCAAATAGTCCTAAAGGGTAATTTGTTCTTATGTTCACCATTAAAACTATAAGAAGAATCCATTAAATTTTAAAAAATCCAATAATTATACCTACAAAAAGTTTATTTATCATCAAATATGTGATTTTGATGTGAAAACCTTCACCATTCATTCAACAAGGTTGACTAGGCCAATTTTGCTCCATTTTCCAGTAGACTAGCCATTTTTATTGAGCTATTAGGAACACTTATTGGATTTTTTCTAGCCAAATAAATATTTTAGGATGAATAACAAGTTCTAGGCTTTGATATCCATTGATTATATTCCTTTAAACTGCCCTGAACTTAGTTTTACATGCTTTTTTCCACAAATAAAATGATTTATTCCCTCATATATACAAATCAAAGCATAAAATTTAAATTTATGGAATATAATATAAGTTTAATTTATTTTTTAAAATTTTTAGGTTGATCCATGGTGATTTGATATCAATAAAATTCACTTTTCTCAAAACTAGTTTTTTAGGGCTTTAGGAGGGTTTTAAAGCTAAATCTTCAAACTAATGATTCACGAAGTAAAGAGTTCCAAATATTGAACCATTTAAATTAATGTTTATCAAATTTACCCCTCTGACATCTCTAAAAATATTGGTCTCCCATGCAAAAGATACAAAAATTTACTATGCAAATGAAATTTATGTGGGGTTTAGCTTGCATTTTGGGCTACTTACACTCTTCATGATTGTTCATAAATCACATCCCATAAACTGATATAAATTATTAAATAATTATAAGTAAATATGGGTCATCAAAATATACTAATATCATTTATCCAAAATACATGTGGTGAACAAAATGAGCATCTAAACATGAGGCTTGAAAGGGTGCCTAGAACTGTAAAAAGTGAAAAACTTCACACAATTAAAAAGAGTTCCTACCAAGATTCAAAAATTCTAAAAAAATTATTATGGGACCTATAAAACACTATAAAAACACTCTAAAAGTCACTTTTGCTTGAAAAATCAAAAAATGCCCTTTTAGCCTAAATGCCTATTTACATGCATAAGCTTGTATGAGCATGGTTTACATAAAATTTGGAGTTTTTACACTCTTTATATGTATAATTATGATTTAAAAACATCATCCCATACTTTTAAATCTTTTACTTTGGCTTAGAAGCTTTCAAGGCACTCCAGAATGAAGTATGCTCCAATGGTGATCTCAAATAAATAGGTTGAGGTCTGAGACAAAACAAAAAATATTTCCACTTGTCTAATGGCCATGAAACTTTTTAATATGTTTTCCAAGTCTTGATGACCCTGTGTACAAAAATTGAGCTCCTAACTCCACATGTAGCTCTCAAAATATTCAATTTTCTCTTTATTTTGACCCCTGTGCATGGACTGTCTATGCTTTTGATTGATTTTTAGTGTTTTAAAGATAATATTCATGGATTTTATAGGTTTTAAGGTCAAAATAATATTAATTTATCTCAAAATACTCTTAAAGAGTTTGAAAATAACCTCTGTCCCTATTTCAAGCATGTTAAGACCTTCAAACAAGGTAATTAGACATGGTATAACTCAGAATCCATACAAGTCTACACCATAGAAAAAAATTCATGATACTATAATTGTATTAGTGATTTTAATATGTTAATGAATACTTAGTAAGTCAACATCACTTTCATAGGTCTATTCCTCACATGAATGCTTTTGACCAGACACTCTATAAGCATATGCCTATACTTTTGACTATACTTAGGTGTTTGACTATGGTGTTTCATTCCTATAAAGCTTTATGAACTTATCTTAAGAAAAAATTAAAATAATGTATTATCTTTTTTACTATTTATGATCAACTTCAACCCTCCATACTAGCCTAAGCTTCCTCATAGTTGCCTCATATGACTATGTGTGTAACCCTTTATGGTGGTTGTAGGTGAATATTTAGCCTTAAGACTTGTCTTGAAACTCAAAAGTGACCTATATTTCTTTGTTAATATTAGATTTCCATATCCAAGCCTTGTGTGAGCTAAACTAGTCCCCTTGCCTCAAAACCCTACTTGACTATAGCTTTTCATCGATGGCTGACTATAACATGATTTTGATTTGGAGTCACCTCTCATTAGGCCCTTCTTGGTCTTCAATGTGCTTAAAATCATGTGTTCCTCAGGATCATTTCAAACTCAATGCTTAATGTCTCATTTCCAATCAAAATTGGATCCCTTGAATCTTAAAGGTCAGTCTTATTACCATTTAGGCCTCTTCATAAGACACAGATCTGTAGGCTCTTAAAGCTAGCTAAAGGTTGTCTTTATATTCGGTGTATATCCAAGTCAGTTTTAGCTAGTGTTTTTGAGTTCTTTTACCAAAAAGTTGGTAAACCCCTAAAATTTTCCAAAATTATTGGTAATTTGACCTGTTAAGGTTAAATTACCACCCCTATCATATGAAACTTTCCTAAAGGCAGTCATTAACCCTTTATGGCTAGTCAAATCAAGGAATTAAGCCCTAAATTCACTAATTTTGGTAAAAATGTCAAAAATGGATTGTAAATGGGTGTTTGTCTTTTTAAAATAGAATAGTCAAGCTCAAATATGCAGATAATTCATGCACAGGTATCAATTTTGAAAAAAAAATGAGCTTTTTGGGAGCTATAGGTGGTTTCAATACCTCAAATTTTTTACACAATTTAATCATGAGTTATGTAACCTTATTTCAATGTTTCATGTCCATTAGATGGGTGGAGATACTCACTTATTTTGTAACAGTCCTTAACTTGTCTGTTTGAGATCACTATTGGAGCAAGCATCATTATGGAGTGCCACAGAGGTTTCTAAGTCTAGGTAAAAGTTTTAAAATTATGTTATAATGTTTTACACATCATAATAATACCTTTAAATAGTATAAAAACTCCAAATTTTAAGCAAACCATGCTAATATAGGATTTTACAAGTAAATAGGCATATAGGCCAAAAAAGGTTTTTTTTTTTTTAAATTTTCAAGCAAAATTTGATTTCAAAGTGTTTTTATAGAATGGTATATACCCCATGATTATTATTCAAGAATTGGGAAGTAGTTGAAGAGTTATTTTTATTTTGGTGATTTTTTGCACTTTTTGTAGTTCTAGGCACCCTTTCAAACCTCCTATTCATATGCTCATATCTTTCACCACATGTGGATTTTTCCAAAAATATATCAGTAAATTTTTATTAACCAGATTTAATTATAATTAATAAAAAATTGAGACTATTTCAGGGTTTATTATTTATGAACAATTGTTAAGAGTGTAGGCATCCTAAAATGCAGTCAAAACCCCGTAGGTAGATTTCTCCACATGATAAATTTTCACATATTTTTCATGGGAACTCAATATTTTTATGGATGTTAGGGGGTAAATTTGATACAAATAAATGGAAATATTTTTGTATTTATAAGTCTTTCCTTCATGAACCATCATTTTGAAGATGCAGCTTCAAAACCCTCCTAAGCCCTCAAAAAACTAGTTTTGAAAAAAGTTGATTTTATTACAAAAAAATAATCATGGTTAAACTTGAAACATTTTAAAATATAAATTAAACTCAGAGAGGACTCCATAAATGTCAATGTTATGCATGGAGTTATATGGAAGAGGGTAAAAATCAAGTTTTTTGTGAAAAAAAGCATGCAAAATGAAGTACAAGATAGTTCAATAAAATATAATAAATGAATCTCAAATAATAAGAATTTTTATTTATCTTAAAATCTTAATTTATTTATAAATCATCCTGGAAGTATCCCAACTAGCTTGATCAAAATGCCCAGTTTGCAAGAAAATAGAGCAAAATATGCCTAGTCAACCCTGTTGATTGAATGGCAAGTGTTTTCTCATCAAAATAAAATATATTATTATTATTATTAATGTTTTTATAGTTATATTTAATTCCTTTTCATGTTTCATGTCATATTATTTTATGTTTAATGGATTTTAAATGCACAAATTGGCTTTTAGGCTTATTTGGTCTAATAGGCCTAGTTGGTCAAATGGTCAACTTGAAGAATGTCATTGAAAATATATAAAATGAATTAATTTTTGAGTTACCAAGAGACATATATGTTTTTAATTGAATATATCATTCTCAATTCAATCCATAAGTTCCAATTCATGCAAGTTGAGTTCAAGTGGAAGTTGACTAGTTTTTGAGTCCACATCTCTTCGATTGACTAGTTTGACTAGTTTCATACATCTCCCATGATTTTAATGAAAGATAAGGACATTTAAGAACTTGAAATAAATTTAAATATGGATTTATATTATAAATTATTTCATGATTTTCATGCAAGGAATTTTTATAAGTCAACATGGGCCCACCACCTCTAATTTTATGCCAAGAATGAAGGCCATGCAATTTTTTGAAGACTTGAAGGATTGAATAATTTGTTTAATATTATAAAATGAATTTATTATTGAGTAATTTCATTTATTTTCATGTATGAGGATTTTTATAAGTTAACATGGGCCCACCACCTTCATTTCTATGCTAAAATTTGAAGATCATGTAAATTTTCATAGAGTTTGGAGATTATGATGAATTGTTTTAATATTGTAAAAGGAGTTAGTCTTGAATTAACTAACCAAGACTAATCATTATTCCTTTCTAATGCCACATTTTATTTAGGTTAGTTTTTAGACTTATATATTGGATTTTTTAAGCCATTATTCATTAATTCCTAAAAGCAGAGAAGAAATTATAATTGACA
Organism: Torreya grandis; assembly: GCA_037957365.1. NCBI lineage: Eukaryota > Viridiplantae > Streptophyta > Pinopsida > Cupressales > Taxaceae > Torreya > Torreya grandis. Next base: position 531,858 of record JARHVA010007938.1, on the reverse strand, counting down.
CCATGTTATCAAATAAAAGAAGCTCTTTTTGCATATAGTTTTGGATCAGAATAGAGTGTAATCTGACTATGTAAAAAAATACAATTATCATATAATTAACCTTTTTTAGGTCCTTTCCACACTGACTATGAAAATATTATCCTCTATAGGTCATTATAAGAGCTAGGATTTGAATTTGTTTTGCAAACTTCTTTTAGGCCTTGTTTTGAAGCACTGATGTTTAGGGTTGAATGCAGAGTTTTATTTTAGATTCATATGTTTATCTTAGTTTTATAAATATTTTATAGAATACCAATCATTTAGGTGAATCACCCCATTAAATAAGATTTCTCATTTTATTTTATTTCTCTCTTTTCATACCAAACAATCAAAATAGTTTAGTTATCAGAGATAGATATAAAGGGAACCACCCCTCTCTAGAGGTTATTCTTAATTTAGAGTCACCCACACTCTAATAATATCTAATTATATTAATTAAATAGAATGTGTGCCTTACACATATTCAAGTAGGGTTCTCTCTAAAGTGATAACAATAATCAGCTAGATTACCATGGCAGGTATGGGACTAAGGGGAGTTTAGAGTGGGATTCATGATGTGCAGAGATGATTACACACTTATAACACTAGGTGGAGCAACATGAGATTTAGAGTAATATAGGGATATTTTGGAGGCACTAGTTGATGGGGAGATTATCTAGAGGCTATATACTAGATTCTTAGAATGGGTGAGTTATGATAGGAAGACCCTATCACTATAGAGTTATTGGTGGATATATGGGAAATGGGAGCACAAGGTGGAGATCACCCCATTAAATAAGATTAGGAGATAGTTTAGGCTTGTTAAAGGTGTCCCAGGTGATTTTTTGAGGTATAATAAAGAATATGTTGAGACACTACTACCTTTACCACAACCTAAGGAGAGAGAGATTGACCATGAAGAGCTACCAGTAACCACAACTATTGATGATATAGGGGTTATGTAGGAGTACCTTATATGGTTTCAAGTGCATTATGTAGTGGAAATGTTTCAGGGAGATGGTGCATAATAGGATCTTGATGTAGATATGGTAGAGGGCATGGGGACCATATAGATGTAAATCCCCCTAATAAGTAGTCACTCACTATGGAAAGAGATCAAGAAAGGTTAGCACTAGCCACAACATAGGAAGCTCTAGCAGTGGTGACTATAGAGAGAGATACAACATAGGGCTAAGTCACTATCCTGATCTAGGAGAGGAATATAGCATGAGCACATCTAACCTTGGTTACATAAGAGAGGGAGTCCATAAGATAGGTAAGAGGGTGAGAATATACACATGTAAGACCATCAAGGACCATCTCTTTGGTGAGCTATGTATCCATGGTTGAGGAGCTCAGATACTCTGAGTCATTATTCTTTAGGCATCTTTCAAATGAGCCCTGATATGCTAAGTACAGAGCAATAATTTTAGGGGGAGCTAGTAGTGTTACATTAGGTTAGTGGGTAGAATATATGGGTATACAGATAGATCTTAAAGACAAATAGGATCCAAGGAAAATTAGTGCCCCTCCACCTTATACTCTTATGATATGGCTATTTTGATGTATTATATGATTATGATACTGGCCTATGAGTTGATGCAGTGAGATGTACACATTTTTTTAAGAGACATAAACATTATTATGATATCTAATTATTTACGATTATGAACTTATTTATGTGATTATGGGTTATGTATGTTGGTTATGGTTATGGTTAGTTATTTTATGTTCATGATGTGAAGATATTTTTTATGATATGATCATGATTTTATGATTAACATTTCTCTTATTAGTAGATACATGATTAATTATATGTTATAAATGTGGATGTTATAAAATAATGAATCTATGTTATCCTTTATATAGATATACATGTGATGGATATTTTTTGTGATGACTCATTGGTTTATAAATTGTTATAAATGTGATAAGTGATAATGATTAATGAGGTGTGATTGGTTACTTAGATATATGAGATGATTTTTCACATATGAGATGGTTAATTTATTAAAATGTTTTTATGGTTAAAACACTTAAACAAATAAATAAAAATCAAATAACTAAAGACAAACATAAAATGTTTATTTAAATTTTTTTTAATGAATGGAATGTAATTATATGAATGTGGTTTAATCTTAAAAACACATAGATTAAGTTTGAATAACAAAAATATATGTGGGAAAAGATAAGAAAAGATAAGACAATCAAAAGATAAATGCATTTATGAATGTAGTAACAAGTAGGTATGAGAAAGGAAAATGAGACACAATGCTCTTTCATTGTTGAGGAATAAAATAAAAGGAAGCTAGATTGGCTTATGAACATAATCCCTTCACATTCTTTGCATCAACACCCATTGGTTGGTTAAAAAGCTTCTTGATCACATAGTGTCAAGTAAGCTTAAAATCCCTTGTTTTATAGAGGGTATAAAGGGGATATGGATGATAAATGATGTATTATGACCCTATAATGCCTCGTCTATAGGTTACCAAAGAGATAGTATAAATAAATCTGTCATATATGGTGTATACTGATTGATGTGAGAATTCTACTCATGGAAGCTGATTGTAGATTCTAAATAATGGGTCTTTTGATATTTTTGTTATTAATTTGAGAGGTTTTATGAAAGATTATGTATATGAGAAGCCTATTATAAATTTATTTATTTTGAAAAATGATTTTACTTAGACATCCTTCAAGGGAGTGGTCTAAGTTTTTAAGATTTCTTTTAGGCTTTTTGGTAGTTGTCCTTTAAGGGAGAAATCTACCTTACATTGAGAAAATTTGATTAGTTTTGGAAGTTTTCCTTCGAGGGATAATTATAAAAATTCTAAGAATGACCCTCACGATACATGATTTTTTTTTTATGTTGTTTAGACATAGGCTTGTTTATATAGGCTGAATGGTGTACCTTATATAGGTTGAAATGGTGGTTGAGAGGATGCTTTGAGAGACAATGACAATGGGAATCCATCCTATTAGGGATAAAAAGTATCCATGAAAATCATGTCATGGGTAGAGCTGTGGTACCCATATTTAGTATTAAGGCTACAACTATTATGAATAATTACATGATTCTTTGCTTTAATCAATTATCTTCAGAATGAGGTGATGAAGGTAAAAATCTTGTAAAATAAGGGATGATATTAAGTTAGACAAAAGGTGAGTTTTTTATTATTTAAAAAAAGAAAGGATGTAGATGAAAATCATTAAGAGGTTCAGGTTCTATTTTCCCTTTAAGATAAGATAACTGGTAAGCTTTGGATCCATACTTGTGCGTAATGATATATGGTCCAAAAAAATTGAAAGTAAAATTGTTTTGCTTGCTTTTCTCCATATTTATTACATTTTGATTATAATTTAAGAAAAGGTCTTCAATGTTAAATTATCATTCTCTTAGGTATTTTTTTATATTAATGCATGATTCATTCTTGATATACATGAAGATGGTTAAGAGTGGCCAAACAACACTCATCAACTAGTTCAAGTTAGGATAAATTTCCTGACAATAATCACCCTTGGAAATAATATCCTATAGGGATATGTGAAGAGAGGTAATTTGGAATTTTAGAGGAAATATAACCTATACTCCAAAGACAAGAGAGAAATGGGTATCACTTTTAGGGGTTTGAATGTTAGTATGATATGCCCATAAGGTGAAAGGCATGTGTAAATGCCAATCCTGACTAGATGCATTAACCATTTTAGTTATCATTTTGTTAAGGGTTTTTTTAGAAGATTTATCCTATCCATTAGATTGTAGAAAATAAGGTGAGGAGAAACTTAACTTAATGCCAAATGTGTCACAAAGATCTTGGAATTTTTTATTTTTAAATATTTACCATTATCGATTATAATTTTATGAGGAACACCAAAATAGTAGATAATGTTATAGTTAATAAAATCAATAATATTTTTGGGTTTGGTTGAAATGAGAGGAATAACCTCCACCCATTTGGTGAAATATTATGTTTTAGTGATGATATAATGATGTCATTGTGAATAATGGGAGTTTATTTCACCAAAAATATCCAATCCCCATTACGAGAAGGGCCATAAATCCTTGGATAGTTAGAGGCTATGACTAGGTGTTCGATGTAAATTGGCATGTTGTTAAAATTTAACACACTTATTCACATAATCATAATAGTCTTGGTTAAGGGTGGGCTAATAATATCCAAGATGAAGGATACGTTTAGAGATATCTAGGCCACTAAAGTGTCCCCCACAAATCCCATCATGCATTTCTCTAATAGTATGAGAAATTTCATGACTACATAGGAAATGAAAAAGGAGACCATCAAATCCATGTGTGTAAATAATTCCCCATAGTATGGTATAATGAGAGGTACTCTGAATAAATGCTCTTTGACCATTCTTAGAAATATTAGAGGGAATGATGCCTAGGTTGAGATAGTCAAAGATCTACTTATACCAAATATCAGATGGGGCCTCATCCACACTACAAATGAAAGGAAATTTTGATTTGGCATAGGAAATATTAGTAATATGATGGATAGAAAAAAATATATTATATTTAGAAGGTGTGGATGGGATCTACGAAGCAAGGGAATCCATTGTATTGATTAACTTATTCATATATCATGGAGTGGATTCGATAAGGTAATGTTCAAATGATGTTAAGAGTATATTGACTAGCTACTTATACTATTACAATATGTCATTTTAAAATTGATAAGATAAATTTATTTATTTGACCATGAGTTGGGAGTCACCAAAAATATTGATTGTCTTAACTCCCAAGGATAAAGTAGTTTGGAGACCTATCACTAGGGCTTCATACACAACCATGTTATTGGTACAATTGAAATAAAGATTGAAATATAAAGTAAGGGGTTCACCATGAAGGGGGGTGAATGATACTAACACATCCACCATTTTAAAATTTAGATCCATTAAATAACATGGTCATTTGATAGGTGATATCTTATTGAGAAAGAGTAATGATGGACTTGTTAGGAAACTCAAGAGGAGAAGGTTGGTTGTTAACTAAAGGTGTTTTGGCCAATTGGTCAGTGATGACTTGCCATTTAATTGAATTTTATTGGAGGAATTCAAGATTAAACTTAGATAAAAACATTATTTATTTATCCATACACTAGTTTTGGTATTGCTTGGAATGTATGAACTTGATTGAGTCTAGATTAGTTATTACATAGGTCTTGTGATTGAGAAGGTAAAGGTAGAGTATTGAGGAAAAAATACCAAGGCAAGGAAAAGTTTCTTGGTATGGATGTACTAAGTTTTTTATTCTATAATAATTTGACTTATATAGTAGACAACTTACTCTTTATGCTTCTCATCTTGATGTGCAAGCAATGCCCCTAAGGAGTGGTCAATGGTAAAAATATAAATGTAGAAAGGTTCATCCTATTTGGGAGGAATGAGTATGGGTGGACAAAGAAGGTATCCTTTAAGTTATTCAAAGGCATTTTGACACTCTTTATTCCACTTAAAAGATATATATTTATTTAAAAGGTGATGGAAAGGTTGACATCTATTAGATAGCTAAGAGATGAAGTGATGAATGGATTGGAGATTCCCCTAAAAACTATGGAGTTTCTTTAGGTTGGTTGGAGGAGGAATGCCAAGGATCACTTTGATTTTTGTGGGATAATCTTTGATTATTCAAAGAGATATGATAAATCCAAGGATATTTCCTGGTAAGACCCCAAAAATGCATTTCTTAGGGTTAAGGCAAACATGGTAATGGATGAGGCATTTAAAGATACCTTGAGAAATAATAAATGATATTTAAAACATTTATATTTCCCAAGAAGTTCATCTACATAATCCTCTATGGTATTTTGAATAAGGTCATGCAAGATATAAGCTATGGCATGTTGATAGTTTACACCAACATCTTTTAGACCAAAATGCATGACCTTATAGCATAAGTTTCTGCATGGGGTGATAATTTTTTTTATGTTGGATCTTAGGGGAAATAAAGATCTAATTATAGACCAAGAAATCATCTATAAGAGATAACATCTCATGTCTAGCTGTAAGATCAACAAGCTGGTCAATGCTTGGCAAAGGGAAGTTATCCTTTGAGCAAGAAAGGTTAAGATCATGGAAATCCATGAAAATGAAAAGTCCCCCTATTTATTTGGTGATAGGGATGACATTCTATACTCATTGGGAATAATCAATGGGCTGGATGAAATTTATAAATGAGAGGCATTGAATTTCTTCTTTGACAAGAAGGTCTATGTGAAGATGCATCCTTTGAAACTTCTACTTGATAGGATTGGCATCATGGATAGTAATGATATTATGGGTAGTGATGGAAGGGTAAATTTTTGGCATGTTGCTATAAGACGAAGAAAATGCTGTGCTACAGTCTTGAAATAATGAGGGTAAATCCTAAAGCTTTGAAGAATCTAATGATTGGCTAATTTTGACAATGCATGGGTTATCCTGAGTACCCAAGTTGCCACCAATGGTTGATTCATTTAACATGGTTTAAGTATTAAGAGGGAAATATTTGTGGATAGAGGAATCTTATGAACCAATGTAGGTGAGAATGGAATCTTCATCCTGACACTAAATGGTATCAATGATAGGAGAGACATATTCTACCATCTTAGGATGAGTCAGAAGAATGGTTATGGTCTCCCCATAATTTTTATAAGTTATGGGTCCAAGTTTAATCATGTTGATGAAAAAAAACTTATGGGTAATGACATAAACATCTTAAAATTTTGATGGGGAATGGGTTGGTGAGGATGGAACTTTCTCATCAATGATGGTAATGGGAGGTGAATTTGTTGGTACTTCAAGCAAAATTAATCTGAAACCAAATATCTGATGAGGTTTTTGGGTCTTACATGGAAAAAAATCTTGTGGTCTATGTTCATAATGTTTTAGACTTAATCCATTCCAAGCACACTTATGGAGGTATGTCTTGGTGAACTCTATTTTATCCATATTAGAGAAATAAAAAGTGAATGGTTGAGGAGAAGATGATATAGAAAATAGTTGATTAGTCCCCCCATAGACAATATTAGTCTGGAGATTGAGAGGCCCAAAAGGAATAATGGTTCTAATGTTGGAATCATAATCGGGTTTATGGTTAAGGTTATCATATTCTTAGGGAGTAGGGAAGGCATCCAAGGTTAAGAGGTGATATTCCCTAAGCAAGAAAAATTGGAATGTTGATTCCAAGGGGTCATTTATGGGGATTTGGGTAGAAGGTATGGATGATTTAGTCAAGGCTTGGTTGATGGAAGAGGTGAAGTCATCTTTAGTTGGTGAAGGCTTGGTTAATATAATAAGGAGAACATAATCTAGTCAGTACATCATGTTAAATGGTGTGAAAGGGCTTGGGTTAGCTTATATGGTACTACATAACCCTCCTAACCAAACTTAATGCACCAATGTAAGGTACATAACACACAATTCATGGAATGGATACAAGGGCATCCAAGTAGAACATTGTACTAGAACTCAACTTATAGTATGTAGAATATCTCAAGAAGTGTGTAATATCCTAAACAAATGTCAGGGATAATAGTTCCTAGAGTTATTTCCATAGTGTCATAGAAGTAATGGAACACCATTTTGGTTTCCTACATAATGTTCTCTAGCAATTTTAGCTGGTCATATACATGGGAGGAGATAATTTTAACATTAGGTCCTCCATCAATCATAACCATTTTGATAAAAGTTTATTTGATGTACATGGTAAAGAATATTGGAGGATATAGATCATGGGGGTGAATAAAGGGTATTTATGAATCCTTAAAGGTAATAAGGGTGGAAAGTTGAAGAGCTCTAATAAAGGCTACTAGAGGCTATGAATCTTCTGGTTGAACCTCTATGGACTACAAAGCCTCTATGATTTTATAGTAGTGATGGGTGAGGTATTGATTAGTTCATATAAACTAATCTTCACTGGTGTTTGGTGAAGTTGTGTTAGAACTACTCTTTGGATTGGCTCAGATGGTTTGGATTGGGAGGCACCCAAGATGGACACCTTGGGTTTGGGTGAAGGTGTTTAGGTTTGGTTGGATGGTTTGGTAGTGGAATAAGGGTATGTCCATGGAATGGACACCTTTTCCTTCCCCTTATCCTTTGGTTGGGATTTTGATTATGTGACCGCATAGATGATATAGATTTGGGGAAGAATTGGGCTAGAGGATTGCTTCAATTCTTCCTCACTTTTAGATAAGAGTGTGGGAGTAGGTAGGTCTTGGATGGTTAATTTTGGTTATCATATTGGTGGTGGGCTCATGGGAGGTTAATCTAACAATAGGTAATCCTCATCACATAGCTAGTGGACTAAGACTTAGAGAGCTTTCCAATTCTCTATATCATGCCTAGGTGTTCTATGGTATGAGAATACCATATTGTCATTAAACTAAGATGGTTTATGACTATGGGGGTCAAATGGTTTGATGGATGGAAAGGACAAGCAAGAGGCTAGTAGTAAACTTTTCAAGATGGTTTAGTAAGACTCAAGCAATGGTGGCAACAGAGTGGAGGTTTTGGCTTTGATAGTTAGGGTGGAAACCTTTTTAGGAGTGGTTTTGGTATTAGGATATTTTAGGGGAGGAATTTTATTGAAAAGTGGTTTTAGAGTAGATTTATTAGAGGTTAATGGTTTGGAGGTGGAAGTATTAGAGGTAGATGGTTTGGAGGTACAAGGTTTAAAAATAGAAGGCTTGGTAGTGAATGCTTTGGAAATATAAGAGTTAGAACTAGAAGGCTTAGTAGTGAATGGTTTGGAGGTAGAATATGTGGAAAGAATAGGTAGAGGTGTAGCTAAAAGAGGAGGTTAGGTTTGGGTTTTCTTTGGGAGACTTGTTTTATTAATGGAAGGATGATGTATTAGGATGGAAGAAGGACGTGTTCCTAAAATGGAAGGAAAGATAGAAGTAGGTGGAAATGTTTTAGTTTTTGGTATCTTAGGTGGCCCCACTTTCTTGATTGGTTTAACTTAGATTTTATTTGGTGGGCTTGGTGGAGTTAAATCCAAATTTAATGGTGGGTGAGTAAGGATTTGAGTAGGGAACATGCCTAGGTTTTTGATGGGATTGGTTGGAATGGTAGAAGGTAATTTTACTACTTTGGATTGAGTTGGATTGGTTGGTTTAACAATGGTTTGGTTGGGATGATGGTAGGTTCACTAGTGAAAGTGGAATGTTTGTTGACAATGGTATGGTTGAGGGCTCTTGATTGGTTAGATAAGGAAGCCCAAGATGGTGCCAAAATATGTACCAATCCATGTTGGGTTGGGATTAGAACTCCAAGTTTTGAACTAGCTTAGAGAAAGGATTATAGATGGGCTCCAAGTTTTGGAATGTGATTCATCTTTAGGAGGGGTAGGTAAGGTGACCTCTTCGTTAGGAATGAGTTTCAAAGGAAGAGTGGATTTCTCTATGATGGAAGATAAAGGTATGGTGTTAATGGTTACCTCCTTCGGTATGCCTTCCAAAGGGGAGTTTGGTAGCTCCACTACCTTAATAAGTGGAGAAAGTGGAATAAATTATTCCTTTATTTCAATTCCCAAAGTAATAGAAGGTGAATCCACTACCTCAATAAGTGGAGGGGAAGAATAAATGGTTTGGGAAATGGTTTCCTCAATAATGAGCTCACTAAGAACCACATTAATAGTATGGACCTCATCATGGTGAGAGGATTATACTTTAATTTTGTATTTATTTGTGGAAGGGGTATATTTGCCTAACAATATCAAGTGAGTGATTTGGGGATGCATTAGGGTTATCTAACACAAGTTCCCCCTTGTCAATCAACCCTTGGACAATGTTTTTGAAATTATTGCATCTACTAAGATCATGCCCAATGACACAGTGGTAACCACACAATTCATTCTCCTTATACTAGCTAGGTATAGGATGAGAAGAATTGAATTTCCATGGGGGTTTAATGGGAGGAAGTTGTATGATATTTGCTTTCAATAAATTTTCCAATACTAATTCATATGACTCCCCTAGTAGAGTATATTAATTTTGGTTACAATTTTGGTTTTGAGTATTCTGATTGGAAGACTTAGAAGAGTTAGGTTGGTTAAGAATTAGAGGAGGGTGGCTTACTACATTCATAGTTCCCTTGGTTTTTGTGTTGGAGTGGTTGGTAGTTTTGGAGGAAGAAGTTTTATTTAAAATGAAACTAGATTTTTTGTTTCCTAATTTTATCTTCCCCTCATCAATGGCTCTAATCTCTAATTTATATTCCATTGTGAAAGCCTCATCGAATGTCATAAAATTTTGAACCTATAAATTGGAGGAAATATGTTTAGCATAAGTCTGTGAGAAAAGCTGAATTAGCTCAGGTTGGGGCAAAGAGAAAGAGAGTTGGTTTATCAAACCTCTCTAATGGGATATGAAATTAACAATTGACTCATCCTAAAATTACCTAATGTAATATAGGTCGATAATGGAAACTTTTTAAGATATATTTATGGAAAAGTGATTTAAGAATATTTGAGCTAATTGGGAAAAATAAAAAGGGAGAGTGTTTAGTAATCACACTATACCAATTTAATTCTAAACCAGATAGGGACATAGGAAAGGTGTGAAGAAGGAGAGAATCATCATAAGTAATCAAATAACAAGGGTATTTAAATTCTGTAAGATGCTACTAAGGATTTTCATTGCTCTAAAATTTTGAAAATTTTAGAAGTTCCCATTGAGGAGGATAAGGTTTGATTGGGATGGATGGATGAATTGGTTTATTGTAAATTTGATTGTATGATAAGAGGTTATGGGAAATGGAAATATATGACTCTAAATTGGTCATCTTGTCCATTAACATCTTAACTAGATTGGTTTATAGTTATGTACCCCCATAGTTATAAATTAAAATATGTTGAGGTTGGGTACGTATAACATAAGTATAGCTAGTGAAAGGTTGGGAGGTTTCCATATATTTATATGTTGACATGGGTAGTTGAGAGTATGTTGTGTATGGGTAAGTGGATATAAGAGGTTGTGTAGAAGGTGGAGCCATATACCTTTGTCAGTTAGGAATATAGTTTGGGTTGGGTTCAATGGGCACTTTTTGAGGAATTGACATGGGTTGTGTTAGAGGTATGGATGGGTTGATAGGTTGAGGATGGTTGGTAACCTTGGTACTAATGGGTGGAAGTGTATAAGGTATAAAAACCACAAAGCTTAGGAATGGAGTGGAGGTTGGTAGGTTAGAGATAAAAGGAGGAAGGGTGAAAAAACTAGTATAGGGTACTCTAGTGTTAAGTGGAGTATAGGTGAAAAAAGGTTGGGTTGATCCTTTACTAAAAGAGTTATTAGTTGGGGTGAGAGGCATTTGGGTATTGGTTTGTTGGATGGGTTGGTTTTAGATGGTGGTGTTGGAGGGATTGTTGGTAGAATAAGATGTTTGGGTGACTAAGGGTTTGGTGGAAATGGTGGAAATGGATGTGATAGTCACAAGATAGTATGTCATAGCATAGGGTGGATCAATAAATGGAACTAAAGTGGGGGTATGGTAAGACACAGTATTAAGGTAGTGTTCGATGGATATGGGGTTGTTATCTTAAAAGGTGGAAATGTTTGTATCACCTTGGGTAACTATTTGAGGAATATTAGGATTTCCATAAGGATGGGGAGAACATTATATGTCTGAGATGTACTCCATGGATGAAGAAGAAGAGGAAGATGGGTGGTTGGGAGGTTGATCCTAATTTGGTTGGTTTCTTAGTTGTTGTCTTCTCAACACCATGCAAAGGAGGAAGAGAAAAAAGTGATCTCACAAACTCAAAAGAGAAGCAATCAAAATAAAAATATATCAAAGGAAATAAGCATATTCTAAAGTACATTTAAATCCTATAATACCTTCAATATATCTTTGGGATTATGCCTCAATTTTAAGGATTTTATGAAGACCAAATTAGGCTTGTAGAGTGGGTACTATAAGAAGATGTCTAAGGATGGTTTCAGGTAGTTAAAGGATCTCAAGATCTATACTAGAACTTGGTACATGCCTTGATATTGGGGCCTACCCCTCACTTCACACACTATCATGATAAGGGTGTTAGGTGCTTAGCCAGAATATATGAAGCTACTAAAGATTATACTTAGCTAGTGTACTAAGTTGGTTCTCCCCTTGGTGGTGAAATCCAAGAAGTATAGCTGAGGAAAGGTGACCACTAGGTGATGAAATCCTATTTGGGCCTTACATCACTGTTTTGATGTTTGATTCAATGTGTGTTTTGGTATTGTGTGTGATAAGAAGTGAGACTATGATTAATTTACTTGATTGAATTAAGATATGTGAGGTATTCAATACAAACAAACAATAGATGCAAAGTTTATTTTAGTCCAAAATACAATTTTGGTGTCTTTTTGAATGAATAAAAAATAAATAATATGCTCCTAGATGCAATATGATGATGTGAAGCCTAGACCTAGAATGAGTATTTTTTATTTTTAGAAATGAAAGCAAAAATGACAATTTTAACTTTTTCTAGGAAAGCATAAGAAACTAAAACTTGCCTTTTGGAAAGAAAGAAAGGAAATAGGGAACTTTTTTTTATAAATTTAATGAATGACTCTTTTATAATGCAAATAAATTTCCTATAACTATGAACCTAAGAAAAATCTCAAGGGTCCCACCAGGTGTGCTAGAATGTTTCACTAAAATTTTGCTTATTTTTTTGTTTAAGAAAGATGTAAAAAATTAAAATAAGGGATAGGTTATTAAAACCTAGATGTTTTGTGTGCACATGATCCAAATCATTGTCAATACTCCTCTTTCTCTAGGCAGGACGACCTGTAAATAAGAAAGAAATATAGAAAATGGTGGATTAATGAGATAGTAGGGTAGATTGCCTAACGTGAATTAGATCCAAGAAGCACAAGCTTCCTTGGAGGTTGTCAATCCACACTTTTAAAATATTTAGTTATAATAAATTGAAAATATATTCTTGCATGAAATAACATAAGGTACTAAAATTAAACACAATAAATTCTTGAAAAGAAACACATGATTTTGATTAAATATAGCAACAAATGATTGAATACTAATGTTAAATCACTCAAACTTGATTTAGAAAATAAGTTGAAGTTATATGATAAAAAAACTAATAAACTAAGATTTAGGTATGGGTAGATGGGTAAAATTAGTTTTCTATTGCAAAATGACACATCATGACCATTGGTAGTTAGGTGACCATTGGTGGTTAGGTAAGTCTATCGATAGTTAGGTAAGACCATCAGTGATTACTGTTAGATTTAGTTTAGGAAAAGAATTTTTTTGGGGAGGTTATAGAGAGGTTATAAAAGTGGTTTTTAGGTTGAATGTTGGTTTCAAGATATAAATTAATTCTCAAGGGTATCTGGTTTAGGGATTGGGTATTCAGATGAGTGAGAATGGTTTGTGGGTGGTTTTAGGTAAGAGGTGAAACATTTGGAGTTTCAAAACTCCAACACAAGAAAATGAGATGAAACATAAATAAAGGGGAATGACACAAGCAATGAAAAAAATAGAGTTAATTATTGAATCTTGATATAAAAAAATATAGATACTTATCTTTTAAGTTTTACTAGTTTGAGGAATGCAGGTGTTAGTTGAAAGCTGTTGTGGATCTTGGAGTAATGTCAGTAGAGTAATGGTACCTTGTCTAAAGATAGTGAGTTGAAAAATCACCCTAAGAATTTGAATTGGCTCTTGGTTTAAAGGGAAGCTTTTGGATTTTATTGGGAGTTAGAATCTCTTGTACCTAAATCCTCCCTTTAACCTCCTCTCCATCTCTTAATATAGATCAAAGGAGGGTTAAAATGAAGAGTTTATCAAATAGTCTAATCATGTATTGATCATGAAAATAGTAGACTAAAAGTAGATAGCTTGTAATCAATGAGTGTGTTACAGATGACTCTTTTGATCATATAATAAGAGTTTAAGTAACCATTGGCAATCTGATCAACCATTGGTGGTTGAGGGCTGACCACTGACAGTTGATGGGACATAGTCAAAATTAGCTAATCCAAAAATAATTGGCAATTAATTCCTTTTGAAATGGTCCAAGGTTAATAATGGGAGAATTGGTACATAATCTAACCCAAACGAGGCCAAGGGGTGATTTAAAGGTTAATTCAACATCTAGAGTCATGGTTTATGATTTTATAGTGTCTACAAAACCCTTGGGTATTTTAAATGTAATCTTAAGTCCACATGAAACATGTGTCAAGGCTATGACCAAAGGAAAATGTCTCCCTTAGGGTGTGTATGGATCCATATCACCATCTCACCTATCATTATTTTCACGAACGTGATGATCTTCAACTTTTATATATCCTATTACATTTTTCATGGTAGGCTATGGACTCATCACATGAGAGTAGTTGCCTCTTCCACTTACCAATGTGTTAAATTTCCTCACAATTGAGAAATCTATAAGAGTCAAGTTGATACTAACCCTTTGAATTTAAAATAATTCTAATGCCATGGCATATTCAATATTTCCACCATTGAACCCTTGTTAAGCATTCCATTTCATTAATCTTAATGGTTTAACTTTCTTGTCAACTCCACCCAAGGTTACATATGGTCACCCTATACTCATCATGAATATACCCCCTAACCTCATAGATTCTAATGATGATAAGCCTAAAAAGATCAATCTCAAGATTAAAACCTTGGATCTCTCACCTCATCTCATTTCTCAGCTTCACCCTTATCTTCAACCTCATTACTATCAACCATCTAGTGATAATATATCCATTGTCTTAACTAAAAGTTGGCATTCCATTCATCACACTACATTGGATGACATGGCCTTCCATACATATACCATTGATATTCATACCCTTGATTATTATGATGGTTATACCTTAGATGATCCATTATTATAAGGTCTTATTCAGGCCTGAGATGTTAAAATTATTTTTTATCATTCCTCTTTGATTCAATCTTTCAATATTTATTATATTATTACATCTTATATCATTCCTCATTTTACCATTTTTCCTCCTAATCGTAGGGTAGAGATGGTGTGCACACCTCTAGTTTCTAAATATCCTCATAGGTATATGATTATGGATCATGATATGACTAGTCCTTATCACTTTGATTTATACCAAGATAACTATAACCAATTGATCCATAAGATGATTACAACTATCCTTCATCCTTATATGTATCCCTCCCCTCCCTTATTATGGCCCAATTTGGATCATATTCCTATTCCCTCTTTAGTTGAGTCTCTTTTTTTTAGATCCTCTTGCTCCTATAGTCAAGCCTTGCCTAGTCTCTCTACCATTCCCATCTTCCCTTGGTGATGGTTTTCTCCCTTTACCATATCTTTCTCCTTCACCTACCAAATGGGATGATAAGCCATATTATGATATTCATAAAGTTATCGATCTTTGGACTATAGACTATTCACTGCACTAGCTTTCCTCATCTTCCATTTCCATTCCTTTTTTTAGTATACCTATAAAGTTTACTAACAAGAGTCTTTCTTTCTTCTATATCATAGATAATCATTCATCAACACATTTTCATAATTTTTAGAAATATATAGATACCTTATGTCCCACTACTCATCCCAAATATAAGGCTATACCTCCCCCAAAAGTATTCTTTGAATATCTTCCCAAATATGGAGAGGTATATTATCTCTATCACCAATGTGACACTCATCATAATAATTATTATTGCATCTTTTATCAGTATCTTAAGGATCATCTCATGACCATTCTTACACCTAATACCCTTCCTCCCATAGGTTGTCCTCGTAAAAAGGCTCCCCATTATTCCCTTGTGTCTCCACTAAATGTGATCCCTTCTCCACCCATGATTCCCTCACACATGGATATTCCCTCACCCATGGATCATACTCCACCTGTGACCCATTCATATCATGTATATTCCACTCCCATTCCTTTTCCTAAGAATCCCCTACATGATAGCCCTCATCAACATGATCCTTTAGGCAATCTTACATTTTCTATCAAAGAGATTTGATGCAAAGTATTTTCTTAACTTTCACTAAAGACCGATGAAACTTTGGTTGCAGTATGAGTTTATCTTCATAGAGACTTATCAGATGTTATGGATAATGTGTGTGGAAAAATATATCAGCATTTATGAACATAATCATGGTGTTCTTTCATTTCTTTATTCATTTGGATTGGACATATGCTTCGAATCTACATTTATCTATTTTATATCTTTTGACATTGTGTCAAATTCTTATCTATCTTACATAATGACCTTTGTTTTATATTACATGTTTCTTATGATGTCAAATTTTTATTATATTCTCTTATGGATAATTTTTCATGATTACATGTTATTTTTAAGTTAATTTTCCATGGTTATCTTGTTCTTTTTCATGATTGTTTTCTATCTTATCTCCATAATCATAGATAATTGTTATTGTGACTTAGTTATATAAAACTTGTTCCCTTTAGTCATTCCTCATTTACCATGTGATGAGTTAAAAAAAAATTCATATCATTTCATTTTATCATTCCACCTCAGATCTCCACTTATTTCCCTTTATTACCTTTGTCAAACTAAGCATACACATGGTTGAGACTTGAGATAACATGTTGGTTAATAATTAAAGCCTAAGTGTTCTATTCAATCATATCCTTAGATACTTAGCATCATTTAGATTAAGCCTAAATCTCATTCATGTTTATCACTTTATCTCTCATGATTGGTCATTCCAATTCCATATGGAGGAGGAATCTTAAAATCCATAAACATTCAAAATCTAAATCATTTAATAAAAGGTAATGATCTGAAAGACAACATTCAAAATTTTCAAAAGTCAAATCACACTAAAATCCATGATTCTATCCACATATCCTTTTTATAATCAAATATAAAAATCTAAAGGTGTCCTCATGATAGAGCCAATGTCCATTGGGGTGTAGTAGGCTAGTAGATTAGAAAAGGAGAATAAAAAATATTTTAGTGCTACCTACTTTCTCATACAAGTACTCAATATTTGTAGTAGATCAATGAATCTATAAGGGGTCCTAAGGAATGGGGAAAACATCATGAGAAGGTAAGTACATTTTAATTTTCCTGTTCAAAATGACCAACATGCATCTATCTTAGTACCATACTTGTTTACTTACACAACTTTGTTCCTATAGTGAAATCGTATCCTTTGTATATTGATAATCACTTGTAACTTTGTGTTTTGTCATGTCCTTAGTGTTCCTCATGTCTCTGAAGATATTATCATAATATTCCTATGTTATTATTCTTACATTTCCTATTTCATTCCATACAACCCTTATATTTCCCCTTGAGAAATGTTATTTTGTTTACTGATCACTCCCCTTATGGG
The DNA here is from genome assembly GCA_037957365.1 of Torreya grandis. NCBI lineage: Eukaryota > Viridiplantae > Streptophyta > Pinopsida > Cupressales > Taxaceae > Torreya > Torreya grandis. The sequence goes on along the minus strand of JARHVA010007938.1, from coordinate 514,526 downwards.
TTTCATTTGTGAGTTGCAGTGTAAGACATTGGAAAGGACTAGAAATTCCTCATAAAATACCAAATTTACACATTTCCATTCCAAACATCCCCTCTTACCATATTTTTACATTGTTTCCACCTCATTGGTGTTCCCTTTGTGAGTTGCAGTGTAAGACCATGGATAGGACCTGGCCTTCTTTACAAAATTTTCCAATAACCAAGTCACAATAAAATTCTATGTCAAATATGAAATAAGATGTGAATGATTATAAGTTACACATAATTGACATGCTTCTAATCTTGATTTAGTATATTTTATACTTATTTCATTAATTTTTTACTTTTATATTATTATTTTTTGATTGCATGTAAGAATTTAACCATTTTTCATTATTTTTTCATACTTCCTAATTTGAATTAGTGTGATTAATTTAAGACCATTTTGTCAATTTTGTTTCTCTTTTATACTTCCCAACATGATTTAGTATGATGAGTTGATTTAATTGTTTTGTTTTTCTATAATTGGTCTTTCCAATGCTTTCCATTTTATTACATTATTTTCATACTTCCCAAGTGATTTAATGTGATTTTACTTGCTTTAATTTGGTTCCAATCTTTTTCATGGTTAAAAAACATTTTAAACTATTGTTTACAAATTTTTTTTTATTATACTTAGTCATATTTTATTATTACACATTTCCAATCGTCATATAGTGTGTATACAAATAATATTTTCAAACTTTATCAATTACTAATGCTTTCTATCTTGTAGGAGCCCATAAAGTCTTAATATTTTTGAGTACACACCCTAAGGGGTGGGTAGACCATTGGTGCTTCATCTTATTGTTGTCTCTTATTTACCCTTGTTATCTACACACTTGTCTCCTAAAAACCATTCCCCTAAGATTTGCCTCCTCTTTTTCACCCTCCTATAGTGATTTACCATCTTCATTATCCCTTTCCCTAGCCTAAGCCACTTTTTGGTAGTTTACATGACTATATTGGCCACATCAACATTTTATTGTTATTTACAAATATTACTAAGAATGAGGTCAACCATGGTCGACATATTTCATAACCTAGTTAATTTTTTGTCAATTACAATAGTAGGTTGAATGAGTCAACCTTGTCAGCCTCAATTTTCAAAAAGGTTTAGGGTTAGATATTCCTATATAAATACATTAATTTCCATAATTTATCATGAATATAAGAAGAAGAAAGATATATTATGCATCATCTTCTCTACCATTCTACTTGTGGAACAAGATGAGGGTTTCATACTTTATTTTGACATATGGATCTTATATTATGGAGAAGTATTTTGGCTGCAATGATAGGTTGTGTAGCCTAGATTTGATTTATCCTTGTCATACTTACATACCACACTAACCTCTTTCAAATCACCTTGACCAAGGGAGAGATTGAGATTTAGTGGGTTCATATTAGAAGGTATGTATTCCTATATTTGATCCCTTTGAAAGAGTAGATAGATATGCATTTTCAATTATCTTGCATGCATTAGGATTATCTATAACATAACATGAGTATATGTATTCTATGATTGTTTAATTTTAATTTTTATTTCCCCCACTTTGTGCCACAAACTTTGGTGAGCACTAGATTATATTTGTCTTTACTTATTATTTTAGTGAATATGAAAACAAAGGACCTAGTTAGGGTTATTGCATAATTTTACTTGACTAGAGGATTTGAAACCCCCCCTAATGATATTATTTTTTATAAAATATCCATTAATTATTTTTATTAGATCCATATTGGTTATGACCTTGATTATATAATGTATCCCTAGTTAAAATTGCAAGTACGATCTATCTTCTTTGAGCTATGATTGATTTGTAGATCTATTGTATTTCCCATTGTATTCACCAAGTGAATATTAAAAATGATATCTGGAGATGATTTATATTGGTATAGTCAAATATATTCCCATTATATCACCATCTTATAATATCTAATTAACTTGCTAGTACAAGATTTTTAAACTAGTCACCTCCATGAGAATACCTTGGCTCACTTTATCAACTGTAAGCAACTTGAAATTGAAATAACATAAGATTTCATCAAATGGTGGAAGAAATTGTATAATAAATGTGATAATATTATGGTGGATGATAATATATTTCATCTCTTCACTAATTTTATTTATCCCAAATTGAAATATTAGGTGAGGACTCTCTCTCTCCAAGAACTTTGGAAGAAACCCTTGACCAATCCAAGTGTCAAGATTTTATCATGTGCTAGTTTGAGCCATCCCAACCTCCCATGGGAACTTACATGCTTATTAATAATAAAAATTATCATACTTCCAATGATGGTGTCACCTATTCCTATGATACCATTCACAATATTAAATCCATTACTCCCAGCCCTATTATGAAACATGCTCACCCTCTAAACAACAACCCTGATCCTCAATTTTATCCAATAAACAACATAAATATTAATAAGATGTTATAATTAGATGAGATAATAAATAATATACCAAGTCCTCTACTATGTATCTTGACCCCACTCATCATATGAAATCATGTTATGATCCATATATATTTTATTGGTATGATGCAAGTTGGGGCCACTCTTACGAGACATGTAGACAATTATGTAATTTAGATATGGATTTATTAATTACTCTAAACTTCAATAAAAATTAACTTATTAATAAATTTGAACACACCTATGATATATCCTTTAAATCTCATGAAACACAAAAAAAATCAAGGTTTGAATTAGGCTAATGCTCATCTTATGATCTTTAAAGATAATCTTCTTAATCATCAAGACAACACTAACAAACCTACTCCTTCCACCAAGAAAATTGAAATTCTTATAGACTAAAGTCCTAAATAGAATGTGGTAAATATGATTAATATGCAAAGAGTGTTTTGTTTCATTGATTCTCATCTTATACACACTCACTAAACATCCCCAACAGTCCATGTTATATAAGATTCTTCCCCATCTCACCTAATAGAGTTGGAGAAAGAGGACCTTATCTCTTTCTAAGAAAAAATTCCAACACCTCAATTGGATAAAATATCTCACACTATTTCTATAATTCCCCCAAAATCTACACCCATAGATAACATTGATCTAACTCCCAATAAAATTTCTTTAAAACTATCACAATGCATACCTAAGTCAACTACCCTATCATCTCAAGACAATAAATTGACTTGTTCTTAAAATAAAATGATCATGTATTATCAACACAAGTCTAAATGCACTTATAATCCTCCTTCCTATGATCTCATCCAATATTTCATTTCTCCATTTAGAAGTCCCTCCCATGGGTTATGATGAATGGGACCCTATTACAAAACTTATAAATTTCTTATCTCAAATACCCTTTCTTTAACTCATGATAACTTATCCATGTCATTCTAACCTCCTGATGTAATTATTATTCAAAATAGAAATAACCTATCCTCCCCTAGTAGGATGTGAATCCTATCAGAGTTGTTGCCAGAATTTGGATAACGCGAGTGCAATGAAGATGTGATCACACAAGATGAACAAGTGCACACCATATAGATGCTAAAGCAATTTGAAATTCACACAAGAGATAAATTACATAAGACAAAATGGAGAAAACCAAAATCTGATTTAGCATGGAATGGCCAAAATGAGGACTACAAATAGGAGAGTATGAAAGTAACTCTTCCAAAAAGGTGGACAAGGCACACCAAGAATAGTCAGTAACTCCTCCATGAAAGGTGGTGACAAGGTGCTAAGAATAGAGAAGTAACTCCCATCAAGTGAGTTACTTATGACATTCTTATGACACGTATGACACATCTATGACACACATCTCCACATAAGCTAGCCTATCCCACAAATGTAGGAAAACTCCATGTATGCACAAGAAATACAATTTCCCTAATTAATAAATAGGGAAAAATAAAAACCTACACTAATACCCCCCATAAGTGCATCTTAGGTGGGAAGTCTAGAAATATAAAATGGGTCCTGGTAACTAGGCCTGATGAGGCACCCATGTACAAATGCAATCTCCCATAAGATAGAGAAAAGGAGAAAACCCATAGGGAAAAATTCCCCCCAAAAGAAAGACATAAAAGAAAAGAAGAGGCTAGAAGGCCCCCTAAAGATGATGTTGCTACAGATGTAGACCGCACCCCAAGAATATCTCGTAGATGAATGAACTTGTTTTCAGTGAAAGGTTTGGTGAAGATTTCTGCAACCTACTTTGAAGACTGGAAAAATATCAAGTCAATGCCCTGAATATGAATAAGCTCTTGAATGAAATGCATGTGAATCTCTATGTGCTTGGTCTGCTGGTGCTGAACTAGATTCCTACAAATCTGTATGGTACTCTGATTGTCACAATAAATGATGGTGGGCTACCTGATAGGAATGCCAAACTTAGAAAGAATCCCCTGAAGCCAAATAGCCTCAGTAGATGCATTAATAGCTCCCCTGTACTTTGCCTCTATGGATGATATAGCAATAACATTTTGCTTCTTGCTAGACCAACTGATAGGACTAAAACCTAAAGAGAAACTGTAACCAAAAATGGACTTGTGAGTCTGTGAAACACCAGCCTAGTCTGAATCTATATATCTAACCAAGTCAACCTCTATGCCAAATCTATAATGAATCTCGTATCTATGTGAACCTTGTATGTAGTGCAATATCCTCTTAGCTACTTTCTAATGCAGCTCATGGGGTTCCTGCATGAATCTGGAGACAAGTCCCACTAAATATGAAATGTTGAGCCTGGTGTGAGTCAAGTAGATGAGACTACTAAAAAGTTGTCAATACTGAGTGGCATCAACCAATGGTGAAGAACAATTAGTCTCAAGCTTGACTCCTGATAGAAAGGGAGTTGAAGATGGCTTATAATCAGCCATGTGAAACTGAGCCAATAAGTCAAGAGCATACTTAGGCTATGCAAGAGAGATCCCTAAATCTAACTGTGAAATCTCGATGCCAAGGAAGTAGTGCACCAAACCCAAGTCTATCATGTCAAATATATCTTGAAGAGATGCCTTCACCACTGCAATAGCTGATGAAGAACTCCCAGTGATCAAAAGGTCATCAACATATAGAACCAAAATTAGAAGTGAATCATCCTACCGCAAGAAGTAGACATTAGGATCAGAATGGCACCTAGTGAAACCCATTGTGAGAAAGAAGGAATCCATCTTGGCATACCAAGCTTGAGGGGCCTGTTTAAGGCCATAGATAGATTTCCTAAGTCTACATACTAAGGAAGAATCCTAAACAAATCTTGGTGGCTGCTCCATGTAGATCTCCTCCTCAAGGTCTCCATGAAGAAAGGCACTCTTCACATCCATCTGATGCACATCCCAACTATGTGTTGTGGTAATAGCCAAGGTGAGTCAGATAAAAGTCATCTTTGCAATGGGTGCAAAGGTCTCTGAGTAGTCAATGCCTGCTACCTATGAGAAACCCTTGGTAACCAATCACGCCTTATACTTATCGACCGACCCATCTGCTACAAACTTGGTCTGATATATCCACCTACATCGAACCCTCTTTCTTCCCTTAGGAAGTGATGTCAAGTATCAAGTGTGATTTTTGATTAAGGAAGAATATTCTTCCTCCATAGTAATATCCCACTTAGGTACCCCTAATGCCTCTCAAAAAGTTTGTGGATCTGAAACTAAAGCAAAAAAGGCATGTGGATCTCTCTGAAAATCCCCCCTAGTACATCTGTCATTTGTGGGATCACCTGCCCATGTGCCAACACTCTCAAGTGTCTATCTAGCCCAAAGTGGCCCAAAAGTGGGTGAGTCAGGTGCTAACTCCTCATCCTCTGACTGACTAGAGGTGGATGACACTACATCACTATCCTCACTGTCTGAACTTAAAGAAGAAGAAGATGACTCTGGCTCAAGAATCTATTGTGACTGATCTGAATCTAATGAGGAATCATCATGAAGTAGATCCGATGAGGGAAAAGAAGTGTCAAGTGTTGAGTATTTAGGACTCTCTTGAAAATGGACACTTCTCTTGATGAACAACTCATGTGTGACTGGATCTAGAAGGTGATATCCCTTAATACCATCTAAATATCCTATAAAGATGCAAGGCTTAGACTAACATTCCATAGATTTGCATTTCTTCTTCAGAATGCAGGCCATGGCTAGGGATCTGAAAACTCTAAGGTGCTCAACATCAAGTTTCCTCTTATGCCAAGCTTCAAAGGGTGTTATCCCTTTCAAATCTTTGTGAGGAAGCCTATTCTGAATGTAGCAAGCACAATTGATAGCTTCAACCTAGTACTATGGTGCTAGGGATTTGGAGTGAATCATACATCTACCCATCTCTTTTAAGAACCTATTCTTGCATTCTACAACCCCATTCTGTGAAGGACTATAAGTGACTATGTGCTACAAATCAATCCCCTCTATAGTGCAAAACTACTCAAATCTGATGTTGACATACTCCCATCCATTATTAGTTCGAAGAACCTTGATGGATTTCTCACTCTGTTTCTCAACAAGAGCCTTGAAGTCTAGAAATTTTTCAAACACTTTAGACTTTTGTTTGAGAAAATATATCCAAGTGTACCTAGAGAAATCATCAATGAAAGTGAGGATGTACTTGGCCCTTGTGAAAGATGGTTTGGGAAATGGCCCTGATACATCACTGTGGACTAACTCCAAAGGTTTTGAAGCCCTCCAAGCTTTGCCTTTGTCAAATTTTTCTTCAAGATGCTTCCCAAGGGAGCACCCCTCGCAAAGTCCTTTTGAAAATTGGACACGAGGCAAGTCAATGACCATGTCATTTTTGCAAATTTGCTCAAGGTAGTGGTAGTTAAGGTGGCCAAACCACTCATGCAAAAAATTTCTAACTCTATTTGAAGGAGTCAGCAATGTTGTAGGGGAAGAATCTGATGCAAAATGTGAAAAGGTGTATAACCTGGCTCAGTGATCTGACCTTCCCACTACCACTGTAGTATCACTATGCAACTCCCTGATAGACACTGAATCTAGTGAAAACTCAACTCTCATGCCCCGACCAATGTGAGTGATTTGGTACACTGATAGGAGATTGGTTGAAAGAGAAGGAACACTTAGAACATTGTTGAAAGTTCCTCCTTCCATTTTAATTGACCCTCTCCCTACAATGTAAACTGATGTGTCATCACCCAAACTAATTAAAGTCATGCTATAATGCTCTAAAGATGAAAACTCAACTAGTGAGGAGCCCATGTGGTGATAAGCACCCAAGTCTATGACCCATGAAGATGTAGAAGTTGCAGTTGATAGAAGGGCCTTGCCCTTTTCTTTCTCCTTACCCTTGCCTTTTGCCTTAATAGAATCTTGGGTTGATGAATTCTACTTGATGGACTCAGGAACACCTATGTTGTTCTTCTCTAGAAGATGAGTTAGGTGTTCTATTTGTTTCTTCATGAACTTGTTTTCATCATGCCCTATCTTTTTACAATAGGCACACTTAACCTTCTCCTTCTTTGGTTTAGCATTGGAGGATGAAGACTCAGTGTTGTTTTTGGCAGGATTGGTGTTTTCTTTCTTCTTCTCCTGGTCCTTATTATTTTTATTCTTCTCCTTTGTTGAAGTCTTATCCTTACCATTTACAGCTATCAAAGATTAAGGTTGAGTATACTTCATTGTGCCCATCTGAATTATCTTATCTTGCTCCCTAGTCAAGTTGGCAATGAATGAATCCAAAGAAGGCACTTTCCATGTAGTGCCAAGGGCACTTTTAGTGGAATGGAAAGTGGAGACAAAGACTGAATAGCTTGGACCTAAATTTGTGAGAATATAAATTATAAGTTGATCGTCTTTCTTATCTATTCCATATTCTTTCAATTGCAATCTAAGGGCCTTAAACTTAGTGAATAAGTCCTGTAGGGTGTCAAAGTTGCTAGGACTTAGACTTATGAGTTCATTTTCGAGCTCATGACCTCTCATCTCATCAAGCTTCCCAAAAAAAATTTCTAAGGTGTCCCATATGTCATTATGAGTTTGGGAGGATTCTAAGTGGAAGAGAAGTTCTGGAGACATAGACAAGCTTAGTAACCCAAAGGCTTCATCACTACGGTTGTACCATTTAACCTTTTCAGCATCTATGTTAGGTTATACTTTTGTACCCATGGTGATCCTATACAACCCTTTGCTTCTAAGAATGATTGACATTTTAAATTTACATTCATGATAGTTGAAGGGTGTTAGGGTTTTAAGTTGAAAATAATCCATTTTTAAGCTGAATTTAGGTGAAGTTGTGTTGATTGCAAGTTGTTATTTTATGCAGAAAGGAGAATGAAAGTGAAAATTTGCAAGTTGTGAAAAAGAAATCACACCCCCCAAAAATATTGATCCCCCCACCAATATGCAAGTGCATGCTCAAAAGATGTCAGACTCAACTGAAAATGCGTCTTAGAGCAATTAGTGCAAGACTAAAGCAAACAGGACGTCGGACTTAGCCAAAAATGTGTCTCGAGAGACCCAAATTTTTGGCACTTTATAAACTAGTGCATTTTTAAAAAATAAGTCTACACTATGGAGAATTTAATTACAAACACTTTTCCAAAAAATGACACCCAAAACAAAGCTACCGTTTGCAAGATTTTAAAGTTACAATTTTTCCGTAAACTAGTGTTTTTGCAAAAAAAGCACTAAAACATTAAAAAAATGGTTGTTCTGGGGAGAGAAAGTGGCCTTCCAACCACTCTTTGGATTTGCCATGAAATGAAGAATCCAAATGAGGTTTGTGTGAGGGGGAATTGGCCTCCTACCAACCCGGGCCTCACCCTTCGTCTTCCTAGGTCGAAAATAGAAGTTTTAATTGAAAATCCCCAAAATACAAAACTATCTAAAATCCTTAATATTCAGTCAAATTGACTGATATTTGTTTCATCAAGTCAATTTTACACTAAAAAAATAAATCAAAGACAGTTTGGATAGATGCCACATGTCTAAAGGATGCCAAGTAGGAAGGGGCGTCCAAAAATGCACAGTCCAGAATTTTGACTTAGAAAAGAAAAAAATTAATGCAACCTGTTGAAACCATATGGCCTGATGTGTGGTATAACTGAAGCTCAAAAAATAGGGGCATAAGCTGGAAGTATAACAATAGACACAACAGGAAGTGGCATCCCAAAAAGGAGGGTGTAAATCTATTTTTTTTTGCAAAAAACAACAAAAAAAAGATAGCAGACCTACCGTACGGCCTAAGGCACCTAGCTGGAAGGATGTAGCTAATGAAATTTGGTGTGGACACTTGAAGGAGGTGTTGCAAAAGTTGGTGAACTTGCAGACAGAAAACCAGTCCAAAAAAGGACATTGTATGGCCTGCTGAAGGTGCCTTGCTGTTGTTTAGTGTGCAAAGTTGACTGCTGACCAGAAGTAATGGCTGAACCAGATGAGTGCTGCTCCTCCCTCTGTGCCCTGAATTGAAGACAACCAAAAAAGACCCAAAGGCCAAGGATTTCCAAGGAAACTACCTAGAATTGATATAATTTTTTATATTTTTGATCAAATCTAAAAATAAAAAATGAACTCCACTCCTCTTGATTTCAAAATAAGCTAAAAGCATAATCACACACAAGATTACAAGGAAAGCTCTGATACCATATCAGATTTGTTGCCAAAATTTGGATAACGCGAGTGCAATGAAGACGTGATCACACAAGATGAACAAGTGCACACCACATAGATGCTAAAGCAATTTGAAATTCACACAAGAGATAAATTACACAAGACAAAATGGAGAAAACCAAAATATAATTTAGCATGGAATGGCCAAAATGAGGACTAAAAATAGGAGAGTATGAAAGTAACTCTTCCACAAAAGGTGGACAAGGCACACCAAGAATAGTCAGTAACTCCTCCATAAAAGGTGGTGACAAGGTGCTAAGAATAGAGAAGTAACTCCCATCAAGGGAGTTACTTATGACATTCTTATGACACCTATGACACATCTATGACACACACCTCCACATAAGCTAGCCTATCCCACAAATGTAGGAAAACTCCATGTATGCACAAGAAATACAATTTCCCTAATTAATAAATAAGGAAAAATAAAAACCTACACTAATAAATCCATCTTGTCTAGGTTGAAAGATAGTATTAAAAATAATGTGAAGAGATGTTTATACATGATTAAAAAGTAATGGACACTTCTCTTTACCTAAAATTTCCTATTGCTTCCATGATCTAAGATGATATTTTGCTTTTTGTAGATGATCTTCCATTCTTTATCAACATCCAAATTAGTGATATACAATTTAGGCATGCTTTGATTGATGAGGGTTTGGGTACTTATGTCGCCTACTTCAATTTCATTATAACTCTTAGATATTCTAAGTGTAATATTAATTCCGCATGTAATACATACCAAGGTTATGATTGAAGGTAAATGCCTCATTTAGGTTGCATGTGGCATCTTATTACCATCCCTCCTATCAATTTCCAAGTGAAGGTTATGGTATTTAATTTACCCCTTTCTTATAGCATCTTACATAGTTATCCTTAGACTCATTACATGAGGTTTATTGCCTCTTCTGCCTACCAATGTGTCAAGCTTCCCCATAATAGTGCTATATATAAGATTCAAGGTGACACAAACCCTTTAAATTTTAACTAGTCTAAGAACATGGTGTATTCAAAATTATAACCTGTTAACCCTTTCTAAGTGTTCCATTTAAGGAATCTCAACATTTTAATTTTCTTATTAAATCCACTCAAGGTTATCATGGTCACCGATAACTCATAGGAAACATACCACCTAACCTCTTAAAATATAATGAATATGAGCCAGATGAAATCAAAATCAAGATCAAAACTTTAAATTTATTCCCTCATCTCATCACCCAACTTATGTCATCCTTGAAGCCATGTTATTGCTAGCCACTTATCGATGATATACCTATGATACTAACCAAAACCTATCTTTCCATTCATCATGCCATTTTTGATGAAAATGTCATACCTACCTACACCATCGACCTTCATGCACCCAATTATGATGATGGTTATACTTTAGATGATCTATTTATATGAGGTATTATCCAATCTAGATATGTTGAGATCCTTCATTATCATTCTTCTTTATTTTAGTCTTTTCATTAATCTTATTGTATTCAGTATTATGTAGTTCCAAATTCTAGTAGTAATACTTTTGTTTTTGAGGTAGAGATGGAGCATTGGCATGACATAGCTCCATTTTATGTATATCTTTTTAGGATTATGCTCATGGATCATACTATTACCAATCCCTATCATTATGATAGATATCAGGATCCCTATAACATACTTCCCCTAGAGATGTTTGTTACCACCATTAAGACCTATGTGCATCCTATTTCTTCCTTAGTTTATCATAGTTTTTACCCTACTCTCACTCTACCTTTAGTTAATCCTTATCACTAAATCTAATTATACTTATCAATCAAAAAATCCTAGCCCAATATCTCCACCAGCCCCACCTCCTCTTGGTGATGGCCTTATTATTTTACTGTAGCTTAATACCCTACCTATCTAATGGTATGATCAACCTTCCTATGATATTCATAAATTTATTTATTATTAGAGTGGAGACTACAAATTCTATGAGCCTTCCCCAAATATTACTTCTACTCCTTCTATTTGTATACCCACAAAGTCTACTAATAAGCATATATGTTGCTTCCACGACATGGATAACCACTCCTCCACCCATTTTCAAAAGTTTTGACAATATATCAAGAGATTTATTCTTACCATTCCTCATCTTAAAGACAAGGATATACCTCCTCCAAGTTATTACCTGAGCATATTTTGAAATATGGATAGGTATATTATCTTTGGCACTAGTATGGTACCCATCACACTGACCATTACCACATCCTCTAGTATCATCTTCATGATATCTTTATGACCATTATTGCACCCAATATTCCTCCTCCCATAGGTCATCCACATATTAAGGATCCTCCTTATCCAATTATGGCTCCTTCTATACCTATGATTCCTTCTTTACCTATGGCGTTTGTACCACCTACATCTTCTCCCCCACCCATGGATCCTTCTCCACTGGTGGTGCCACCTCCTTGTCCCACAACTACCATTATTATTCCATAATCTATTTCATTTCTTGAGTAATATATTCAATATTTCCTTAATAATCATGGTAATTTATCTATACCTACATTTTCTATAAAAGAGATTTGATGAGAGGTCTTTTCATAGGTTTTCTTAAAGATCAATGAGACTCTCACATCAATTAGGGTCAAAGTTCATAAAGATATATTAGATGTTATGGATAATATTTTTGGATAGATTTATTAGTATTGATGAACATAACATGGTTTTGCTTCACTTTCATTTTCATTCTAATTTTTTATTGTATTTCTGATCCACTTTTATTTATATCTTATATCATTTGACTATGTGTCAAATTTTGATTCACTTATCTATCTGACATGGATATTTGTATTTTACATTATGTGTTGTATATGGTTTCATTTCTTTCATATTATCTTATGGATTATTTTCATTATTTCCATGATTTCATGATTATATTTATGAGTTCATTTCTTTTAATGGATATCTTTATCTTCTCTCATGTTTGTTCACTACCTTATCTCATCCAACATAAATAATTTTTATAGTGCCTTGGCTATACAAACCTTGATCCCCTTAGTAATCCTTCTTTACCATGTGATCATTTGGAAACAAGTCATCTCATTGTAATCCTATTCTTAACAATCCACATTGGATCTCCTTTATTCCTTTATTTATGTTCACAAACTAAGCTTATGCATGGTTAAAACTTGAGATAACATATTGGTTCATAGGAAAGCCTAAGTGTTTAGTAAGTCATGTCTTTGGATAATTCACTTCGTTTATCCAAAGTATAAAGCTCATTAGTGTGTATTGAGTTTATCCCTCATGTTGGATATTCCAAATCCATTAAAAGGATTAACCTTAAAAGCCATAAAAATTAAAAAGGCAACATACAAATTTTAAAATTTAAATAACACTAAAAGACATGATTCATAACACACCTCTTTTTATTAAAAATTGAATCTCAAACTCCATAGTTATCCTTATGATAGAATCAAGGTCAATTTGAGTATGTTAGGCTAATAGATTAGAAAAGTAGAATAAAAAATATTTTATTGCTATCTACTTTATCACACAAGTACCCAATATTCATAGTAGACCAATGACTCTTTAAGAGGTCCTGAGGAATGAGGGACATGTTGTGGGAAAGTGGGTCCATTTTAATTTAATTTTTCATACAAACAATGTGATTCAATCTTAGTATCTCACTTATTTACCTATATAACTTTATGCTTCTTGTGAATGAGTATCTTTTGTATTTTAATGGTCACTAGCCACATTATGTATTTTATATGTACTTAGTGTGCCTCATTTGTCCTAAGGTCTTATCATAGATGCATAAATTCTAATTTTTAAATTCTTTATTTCATTTACAACAATCCTAATATTTACCCTTGATAAATATTATTTGTTAACTGATCATTCCCCTAAAAATTACATTTATGTGTTATATTGTAAGACCATATGTTTTTTTCAAATTATGTCCTATGATTTATCTTATTTGTTCCCTATTACAATTTATTTAGATTTGGTTTTGTGTGTTACTATGTTTATTTCCTAATGTACCATCTTGTGTTGTACCTAAGTAACATGTGATGAGCTTCGAGTGTGGAATATGTATACACATAATATTTTCAAACTCTTATCAATTACTAATGCTTTATCTCTTGTAGGAACCCATCAAGTCTTAATATCTCTAAGTGCACAACTTAAAGGGTACATTGAGAAAGATGTGGGTAGACCATTGGTGCTTTATAGGATTGTTATTCCTTTACTACCACTTTCTATCTACATAACCATCTCATAAAACACACTCCCCTAAGCTTTGCCTCTTTTGTTACACCCTCCTCTAGTCATTTTTTCCCTTAATTATCCTTTCCTTTGCTTAAATAACCTTTTCAATGGTTTAAAATACATTATTAGCCCCATTGACCCTATACTCTAATTGATAAAACTCATTTAGTGTCCAATTTGGCCCCAGACTAACCTCACCTAAGACCTAATTTGATCTTATCAATTATGATATAGAGTCAATTAGGCTGACTCTTTTGGCTAAAATTTTGGAAAGGTTAATGGTTAGATCTATCTATATATACAAATTCATTTAATTATTTATGAAGATAAATAGAATAAAAATATATTGCACATCTACTTATCCACCATTCTACTTCAGGGACATAGCTTAGGGTTTTAATACTTTCTATAGAGATATGGATCTTGTCTTATTGATAAGTCTTTTAGATGCATAGATAGTTTGTTTAAGCTAGAGTTGACTTGTCCTTGTTATCATTACATACCAAAATAACCTCTTGTGAAGAACCTTTGACAAAGGAGAGATTGAGGCATACTGGGTTCATCTTTAAAGGTAAGTATTACTAACTTTGTTCCTCTTTTATAAGAGTAGAGAGATTTTATTTTTTACTTCTCTCCCATAAATTAGGATTTTGTATACATTGACATGCGTAAATATCTCCTATGCATGTTTATTTTTTAGTATTTTTACCCCAAATTTTTTCCACAATCTTTGGCGGGCACTAGATTATATTTTAATTTCTTTGTCATTTGATTTATGAATATGAAAGCATATGACCTAGTTAGGGTTATTACATAGTTTTTCTTGACTGAAGGCTTCAAAACACTCTCTAGTAATGTTATTGTGGTAAGAGATCCCTTGGTTAGGTCTAGTGGATCCATCTTGGTCATGACCCTGAATATCTAATGTATCAAAAATCAGAAGTGTAAGTAGGATTTATCTTCTCTAAATCAGGATTGATTTATAGATTATTTGCATTTTTCTTTGCATATAAAATGTAATTAAAGGTTATGATGTGGGACCAACATAAAATATGGCCTTTAAAATGAATACTAGATCTAAACATGTATTCAAACCACTTAAACTAAGGATTGATAGTTTGAAAATCTTTTTAGATATTTTTTACAATAATATACTCATATTTTTTACTGTGGTGGAGGTAAGGAGAAAGGTATAAAACACTATACTTTTCCAAACATTATTGTCACAAGGAGTAATTATGGATATAAAATGCCTTAAAAATGTTTTCCATTATTTATAATCTTTAATTTCATAGATAGTCTATTTAGAACATAAAGTGATGATTTGTCTCTAGATATTAGTGACTCTCATATTGCCCTTATCATAAGGGAGGAAATAAATATCTTAAATACCTCCATCAAAACCTATAGTTTGCTTACCTTCAACCCAAATATAATGCTATGGCCCTAACTTATCACATGTATGAGGATATGAATAGCTAACTTGTGGCTTACTTATCCCTCTTTGATGCTATATCACATTTCTCTATGCATTCATTTGGTTAGTAGGTCAGCCTATGGAGTAACCGTGGCCTAGATAGACTATATATAGGAGGTAGAGGGTAATTGTTTATCATCATATTATGAATTTTACTCTTATTGAAGCTTGTAGAGGTTGCCCTCCCAAAGTGGCTTGTCTATTATCATATATTCTAATATATTTCAATCATATTTGGATATATTTATGATATTCTACATTATTGTTGAAGTAATTTCATTACAAGTGGTATCAGAGCTACGATTTGGGAAATCTTGGGGGTGAAAACCTAATTTTTTAAAATTTGGCTATATCTAAAAAATGGTTATGAAATTATTTGAAATTTTTTTAATAGAGGTGAGAAATAATTAAATTAATCTTCCATTAAAATTTCAGATTATTTAGATCTATTTTACAAAATTTATCTCTATTTTAGTGTTTTTCATAAAATTTCTCTATAGTGAGCAATTCAAAGAATGTTTTAGGTTTATTTAAATATTTGGAAAGTTTATAAAAATTTGGATATGGTATGTTCTTTGCATATTTTTATTTGAGGCTGACATAATTCCAAAATTGCTTGGTCAAAGTTGGGTCAAAAAGAGCCAATCAGAGTTGACATCATAAAGCCCTTAGATGGGAGGTCCACAAACTCAGGGCCAAGGAAAGGGTGATGAAATTCTAGGTAAAACTCCTAACAAGGAAGAGATGGAGTTAGAAGGGGGATGTACTAGACCCTTTTTACTACGGTTCTCTGACATAGATCATAAAATGAGCCAACCTGACTATAGTGTGCAAGGCATTCAGAGTGAGGTGCAAGGCATACAATCTAATGTGAAATCCATACAAGATAGTTTGGTATATATCATATCAAATTTGAAAAATAATCAGTCAAATACTCTAGATAATGCTATTGGACAACCCCATTAGGGTGGTTCTCCCAGCCAATCTACTTCAAATCTAACTATAGTGCCACAGAGGAACCTATTACCAAAGGTGGATATGTGCAAATTTGATGGAAAAGATCCACTCAATTGGATCAACCAAATGGAGAAGTTTTTGGATCTACATCAGATCCCAAGTGGACAAAAGGTTACCATGGCATCCTTATATCTTGAACCTGATCAATTCATCTGGTATCAATGGTTGTGTGCTCAAAAGAAAAAGATGACTCTCAATGTCACTTGGTTAGTTTTTATAGAGGAGTTGTAATTACACTATGGCAATAGTGTGATAGAGAATTACTTCAGCCAACTAACAAAATTGTGATAGATTAGCTCTATCAAGGAGTATATTCATCATTTCCATAAATTATCCTTATGGGTGAAGATAATTTTTCAGGAGAACTTGAATGACCTATTTTTGGGTGGACTCAAGGACCACATTCAACATGAGGTATGCATGTTTAATCCACTTAAGATTTCTAATTCTATTATCATGGCATGCAGAGCTAAGGAAAAATTCATAGCCAATAAGAAGAAGTCATTAACTCACTTCAAAGATCATAGCATATCGACACTAACATTTCCTCTACCTACTAGATTGACCCCACAACAAATTGAAGAGAAGCGTGCAAAAGGATTATGTTTCAGTTGTGATAGCAAGTGGAGAAAATGACATAGATGTGATAAGAAGAAGTTATTCTACATTGAGGGATCCAATGAAGATGAAGAAGAAGATGATGCCTCTAATGATGATGAGGAAGAGATAGAGGAGGTACCTAAAAATTCCCAACCTACAATCTCTTGTCATGCACTTGCAAGTATTAACACTCCACAAACTTTTAAGCTGGTGGGATTCCTCAAGAAATAGAAGGTGACAGTGTTGATTGATTCAAGGATCACACATAACTTCATCAACCATAAGTTGTCCACTTGATTGAACTATTTCATCTACCCAACACCAGAATTTCAAGGCATGATTGTAGATGGTGGCACAATTTATTGTTCAGGTAAATTCCATAGTATTAAGCTTGCTATGGGTGAGTACAATCTTGATTCTTTGTTTTTTATTCCCATGGGTAACACAGACATTATTTTGGGAGTCTAATGGCTCACAACCTTGGGTACCTTTGAGATGAACTTCTAGAAACTATTCATGCGCTTTCATTTTGAAGGTAGGAAAATTGAACTACGTAAAAAAGGCAAAATATCCACAATTGGTTAGTTCACATCAAATGACCAAGATAATAAAAAATGAGGCAGAGGAAATTATTGCACAATTATGTTCCATAGAATTTCAACCCACACAAGCATGTACACATCTTGATCTACAAATGATTCTTGATGACCACCCATCTATTTTTGGGGCCATGCCAAAAGGACTACCACCAATAAGAGAACATGATCATGTCATTCAACTACTTCTAGGGAGTCAACCACCAAATATCAAACCATATAGATATCGATATGCACAAAAGAGTGAAATCAAAAAAATGGTCCATGAGATGCTGGAGGCATGGATCATCAGGCATAACCAAAGTACATATTCATCACCAGTGATCATGGTGTAAAAGAAGGATGACACATGGAGGATGTGCCCAGATTATAGGGAACTCAACAAGTACACCATCAAAGATAAGTTTTCTATTCCATTAATTGATGATTTACTTGATTAGTTGCATGGTGCTAATTATTTCAAAAAATTAGACCTTCGCTCAGGGTACCATCAAATTAGAATCAAGGATGAAGATGTTCATAAAACTACTTTTAGAATGCATGAGGGACATTATGAGTTTTTGGTAATGCCCTTTGGTCTTTCAAATGCACCATCTACTTTTTAGAGCTTGATGAACACTATTTTTAAGCCTTTTTTAAGGAATTTTGTGTTGGTTTTCTTTGATGATAGATTGATTTATATTCAGACATGGGAAGCACATCTACAACATGTGAAATAGGTGTTGATAGTTTTGGAGAAGCATTAGCTTTATGTGAATCCATCCAAATGTGCTTTTAGAGTACAAGAAGTAGAGTACCTAGGTCAAATTGTTTCCCATAAAAGTGTCAAAGTTAATCCCCTAAAGATCAAAGATATGATGGAATGGCCCATGCCAGAAACTCTTAAAAACCTTAGAGGGTTCCTAAGACTAGCAAGTTACTACCGAAGATTTGTGAAAGGTTATGGTAGCATAACAGCTCTACTCACTACATTGCTAAATAAGGATGCCTTCCATTGGAATGATGCTACCACCAAAGCATTTGAGAAACTAAAAGTAGCTATGTGCACCACTCTAGTTTTGGCTACTCCAAACTTCTCAAAGACATTCATTATTGAATGTGATGCTTCTGGATCCAGGTTGGGAGCGGTACTAATGTAGGAAGGAAGACCCATTACATTTGAGAGTCATCAATTCAAAGTTAAGAATCTACAAAAACCTATCTATGAGAAAGAAATGATGGCTATTCCTCATGCAGTTAAACAATGGAGGCCCTATCTGATGGGTAGACACTTTATGGTGAAAATTGATCATGATAGTCTCAAATACTTTTTGGAGCAAATATTTTTATCTAAGGAACAACAAAATTGGGTAACCAAAATGTTGGTTTATGATTTTTAAATCATCTATAAGAAGGGTAAAGATAATGTAGTAGCAGATGCACTATCTAGATGAGATAAATCCATAGAAGCATTGTTTTGTGCAATATCCATATTGCAAGTAGTTTAGGTGGATGAAGCTAGATTAGAATGGGAGCAAGAAAAGGATACACAGGGTTTGATTCAAAATCTCTAGCAAGGTAATTTAGCCTCTAACAAATTCTAATGGAAAGGTAATGTCCTATGGTATAAAGGTAGGTTATACTTGTGCAAAAATTTTGAGCTTAACCATAAGATTCTTGTGGAGTTGCATACATCTCCAATTGGGGGACACTCAAGGTTCAAGAAAACATATCACAAAATTAAGAAATAATTATTTTGGGAAGGACTCAAGGGAGATGTACAAAATTTTGTGGTAGAATGCTTGATATGCCAATAGAATAAAGGTGAGACAATTAAGACCCCAGGTCTGTTACAACCATTAGCAATTCCTAGTCAAAGGTGGGAGGAGGTTTCCATGGATTTCATCACATGGTTGCCTTATTCTGAAGGTAAGAATGTTATCTTGGTCATTGTGGATAGGCTTACAAAATATGCCCATTTGTGTTCTTTCTCACACCCATTTTTAGCAAGTACAATAGAAACTATTTTTCTGGAAGCAGTTGCCAAAATAATTGTAAGTGATCATGATCCTATTTTCACTAGTAATTTATGGACTGAACTATTTTCTTGTTTGGGTACTCAACTAGCTCATAGCTCATCTTACCACCCCCAATCTGATGGACAAATAGAAGTGGTTAGCAAATGTTTAGAGGGGTATCTCCATTGTTTTGTATCAGATAAACAAGAACATTGGGTTAGATGGATACCACTTATAGAATGGTGGTATAACACATCTTTCCATACCTCTTCTATAATGTCTCCATTTCTAGCACTATATGGTTACCATCCACCTTAGATCACTTCTTCATTAAAGGTGTAAACCAAGGTTCAAAATGTGGAGGAGCACATTCAACATCAACAAGAGGTTTTGGCTAGTTTGAGAGAGAATTTGGCCTTGGCACAAAACAAGATGAAGCAACAAGTAGATCAACACTGTAGTGAGAAAACTTTTGAGGTGGGTGACTAGGTATTTGTTTGTTTGAAGCCTTATAAGTAGATGTCCTTGAAGCAACAAAAAAAGGGCAACAAACTTACTCCTAAGTATTATGGCCCTTATCAGGTTCTAAAAAAAATTGGAAGTGTGGCTTATAAGCTTGATTTAACTCATTCATCTCACATACACCTAGTATTTCATGTTTCATGTTTGAATAAGTTCATTAGACAGAGAGTTTCAACACAGACAGAACTCCCAGAACTAGATGAAGAAGGATGAGTCATTTTGAAACCAGAAAAGATCCTCTAAACTCATACTAAGAGGTTGAGAACTAGATAGATTAAGGAATATATGATCAGGTGGAAGAACCTGAGTAGCGAAGATGCAACTTGGGAAGGTGAATATTTTTTGCAACAACATCCAGAGTTGTTTAATGTTGAGGACAATGTTGGTTTGAAGGGGAAGGGCATGTTACGGCCCTAACCTATCACATGTATGAAGATAGGAATAGTTGACTTGTGGCTTAATTATCCCTCTTTGATGTTATATCACATTTCTCTATGCATTCATTTGGTTAGTAGGTTAACCTATGGAGTAACCATGGCCTAGATAAACTATATATAGGAGGTAAAGAGAAATTATTTATCATCATATTGTGAATTCTACTCTTATTGAAGCTTGTGGAGGTTTCCCCCTCGAAGTAGCTTGTCTATTATCATATATTCTGATATATTTAAGTCATATTTGGATATATTTATACTATTCTACTATATTGTTGAAGTAATTTCATTACATATAACTTATTAAAAATATGGACAGGTTATCAAAATAATATTTTGAGGGAACCCAACATGAAGAATAGTAAACTTGGGAAGAAAAGATAATTTTGGTGTAGAATTGAAACTTTCTTTCTAATAACAAATTTTTAGTGATTTAATAGTAAATATTATTTTAAACACTCTTAAGTGCATATTTACAAAAAATAGAGGGGTTACTATTAGAGTAAAATGGATACCTAATCATATGAATCTTTCCCATCTTATTATCTATTTCTATTTAATTAATAATCCAATTTGGAGAGAGAATTGTGTTTTATTTATAGCATTTAAATTTATCTTAGTGTAAATTGGACTCAGATCAGTGTAAACACTATCAAGATAATATAAAACTTATTACAAATAAGCCTCATTATTTTTAAGTGTAATGAAATATGCATCTAAAATTGGGAATTGATGAGGAGAGTAGTCCTATCATGGATCATAATTAATCTAATAATCGCTTGTTTAAATCTATAGGCAAGAAGGTATCTAATACTTTAGATGCTAGAACATATAGAGTTAAATAAAGAAGAAAATCCTAATGGATAAAAAAATAAACCAAACTATTTGTTCTTATGGCCATTGATGGTGAAAAAATCTAAGGCATAAAAAAAAAGTTTTCATAATTGATATAAGTAATTCACCAAACCCAAATCCTTTAGTATGGGGAGGATAAACGTATTTTCAATACAATCACATACTTTTTTAAAATCAAATTTTAAAGATATTATTTATTCTAAGAGGCATAGGCTCAGTCCATATATTCCATAACTAAAATAATTTTATCCAAGTTATAATGACTTATAATAAAAACATGTTTTTTATGGTATGATAATGACAAGAAGGATGTGATGAAGGTGAAGTGACAATATTTAGCTATCATATTTTAAGATACATTTAAAAAATTAGTCATCTTACAACTAGCAAAAAGGTTTATATCTCCTACTTTAGTGATGAATTTAATGTTATATTTTATTATTAACAACCCTAAGGATTCAATGCATAATAATTCAAAGTAAAACTTAATCAAGTTTTGATTAAAAAATAATATGTAACCCTATAAACTCACAAGGGAAACCATTCACTCCTAGGGATTTGTCATCGGACATGTTCTGCACCACCATAAAAATTGATTAAAGAGTGAGTGTGTAATAACACATCTATTTAACCCTTTTAACAATTAATATTAATGGGAAGAATTGTAATAAAACAAATGGATAAGTTATTATAAAATCAGGTTGATTAAATAATTTAGATTCATAATATTCTTATATAGTGTTAAATTATGAAGGTATTCTAATATATAAATTTCAATGCCAAAAAAAAATTAGAATGTATCAACACAAATAATAAATAATAATTAACATAATTACCAATGCACGTGAATATTTAGTAGATTCAGGTACATGAGAAGATAGTATGATGCTTCATAGTGATTTTATCAAATTTTGAATATTTACTCTTTTTATATTGGACACTACTATAAATAGGTATACATTATTTTTCATGATTCAATATTTATTTTGACACTTTTTATGTTAAAAAATATTTATGTTTGTTTTAGAAACAAAAGTCACCTATAAGGGTACATTATCACCTTATAGATTGTTAACTCGAATAACACATAGGCTTTATATATCAATGTTTTGCTTAAAACCCTAGGTAATCTAACTTGGACATGTATCCTTGTAAAATGGGAGTTATTGGGATCAATTGAAGTTGTGATTACCTCAAACCCCGCTATTTTAATGAGTGCTACCTACATGGTCATATAATTTGAAAAGGGCCTCAAATCAATGTAGTTTCCCCCCTTATGTGGGCTTGTGTGAACAATTGTGCAATATAATATATGCTAGTGCATGTAGTTAAATGGGTAAGTGCACAAAGTTGGTGGATATTTCTATGGAAATTTTAGGTAATGTGATTGTGTTATTTAAATTATGGCTTGGTAATTACCATGCCATAATGTGATCATGTTATTATATGATGTGATCATATTATATGAAATAATAACATGATCATATTATTAACACAACCAAATTATTATTATATTCAATAATGTGATCACATTAATTACATGATCATGTTACCTATGTCACAAAAAATCAAAACCTAAATGCAAATTCATCATTTTGCATTTGAGTTTCCTTGATCTCCTCTAGCTTCCATGATCACATTTTTTATGAGATAGATAGAAGAGTGATAGGAAGCTGCCAAATTCATCCAAAAAAGCTACTAATCAATGATGCTACCTTGTAGAAGAGGTAAGTAATAAAAATATACACTTGTTAACCCTAATTTTTCATTATTTTAATTATTTAACACTAATTTTTAGTTATAATTTGTTTCTTTTGAATAGCCCACCCTGCTAACCCTACTAACCCTCCATTAAACCCTCTTGTTCATCATCCTCCTATCCCTTCACCTAACCCTCCACAAAACCCTCTTGTTCCTCCTCTTATCCCTCCACATAACCCTCCTATAGTTTCACAAAACCCCCTAGTATCCAGTAGATTTTAATTGACAACATTATAGGAAATAAAATTGAAATTGAAGAATTAATTAGGATAATGATGGATATAACTTCTACTAACCCCCAATACACCTAGCTAGCTAATTCCCTAGATACATTATTAGGTAAAATTAAGTCTATAATGAGTCAAATTAATAGATGGAATTCATATAGGGATAGTTTTAGGGATTATTTTGTTGATAAATGTTTAACACTTGAGGTTAAGAATAAATAAATATCAAAATCCTCCATTTTCATGCTATTCATTGACCCAACCACCAATGCCCAATTTCCCATAACTAGTAAACATTTTCCAATCCATCATTTCATACATAAATTAATCATATCTAATTTTTGGGATTGATGATGGATGGTGTTTGACTATCCACCATGTAACAACCATGAGGTCCCATTGTATTTTTTTAGGAAACTCTATTGTGAGTTTATTCTCAATGAGATTCCAACATATTTTGATTTTAGTGAGTTTTAGGGCCAAGGGAAAGGCCTTACATAGGATCTACCAGGTGCGCATTATATGACTAATTGGCTTGTGCATATCCATATCCAAAATCCACTTGAGATTGAGATCCCATCTATAGTTCAATAGGTTGTGGAGATCAACACTTTGCATGTTCTTAGTTCACTCACTGATACACTCGTTCAACATAAGAGTACACTCTCACAAAGTAATGCTAGAGATACACCACCTACTGTGCATACCCAACCCCAACATTGTAGTTATTATGGAGCTATATGAACTAGAACTTTTGATGATGATGGTGTTGGTGGTTTAGATAGTTTGGATAATATTCTTATGAGTGATGATTTTTTGGCATGCACATTTGGTGTGTAAACATCAGCCACTACATAAATGGAGATATATTTTATATAAATATCATGTTAAATTTAAGTTATATTTTCAAATTTAATTTAACTAACAATTAATTAACATAGAAATTGAATAATATATATATGTCATTTTTTATGTCACAAGAGGAGACTGTGCCTTCATCATCATAGTCAACATTTATAACATTTGATTTATCACTATCATTATTTACATATTTGGATCTATCTATTGTCCCATCCACTATTGCATCTATCTCTATTAAGATGATGCCTTTTACTTATATAGAGTTAAAATTTGAGTTAATCTCATGCTCTATGTACATTTAGTCCACGTATATTTTCTTTATACTTTTAAGTTAAATTTATCTATCAAGTATATTGATGTATAAGTTCTACCAAGCTTCCCTAAAATGGATGGAAACACACACTTACCTCTACCAAATAACCAACTTTGATCTTTTCATGTCTTTCTTTGTATTTTATCTTTAAACTCTTTATCTCTTTGATCACTTTACATTTACCAGGTCTTTGTTATTCACTCTTACCTACTCAATGGATCTTAAGCCTCCTTGTATTCACTTAATCCTCCTTGTCTACTTTAAGTCATGTTAATAATCAACTATTTCTCTACAATATTTCATTTTAACATCAACCTCCTCAATTCATAATCTATTTTCATGTTCTCTCTCTTTATCTTTACTTTGTTTTTTACAATCTTCTTATGTGTTTTTATAGGTATACATGTTACTTTGATTTTATCTTACCAAAATACTCATAAGATCATCTACATAATTAATTACATCTCATTTTATTCATCCAACCATTCCACACAACCCCCAAGCTTCAACTCTTCAGTTAACTTTTCTTTCCTCTTTGACACCTTCCTTTTACTAGCCCCTTTTTAAGGCAACCTACTTGTTCTGAGTAAACTACAAAGCTCCAAACCAAACCAAACCCACATTTAGATACATCTTTACATAACATAGCTCATGTAGGGACTTTCATAATTTAAATCTCTTTGGAGAACACCTAACTCAACATCCCTCAGGATTAATTAGGTCTCCTAAGCCTAATTAAGGGCTACTAATTGTGAAACTATACCATAAAAACTAAAATTGACTTTAAACCTTAAAAATCCCCTTCCTCTTATATAAATACATTTTCCCACAAATTTTGGAGATGGATTGATCATATTTGGGGTATTTTGAACCTTTAAAAGTTGTTATGAGGTATCACAAACCATTAAAGAGGAACCACATTAGTTGTAAGCTATGAAAATAGGCTTAACGGTATTTGTATAACTAATTTTGGAAAACCCCACTATGATCCCATGAATAATCTCATTCAAGATTATATAAGGGTAGTTCACATGCCATGATAATACTTATAAAATTAGGAACACATATTTAGGGGTCCTTCTAAGTAACACTATCTTGAAAATGAATATATTAAGCTCAATATTGTCATATTCTCATTTTGACTTATGTCACCATTACCATTATACATAAATCCACATGTTACTCTTTAAAATTACTGATAATAGCAAGGGATTTTAAGGTAAAAGAGAAGAACTATGTATAAAGGGTAAAAATAGAAGGAATTAGATTCAACATGATTAAGACCCATCATAGTGGGCAAATGTAAAGATGACTTGTCAATTTGACCCCGTTCTTCATTACTTCCATATCAGTTTATACAATGTGATTTTATTTCTTTAGTTGATGTAACCACTAATTATATTGCATCAAATCCACCCAAATCAACTAACTCTCAACCTAGTTGAATAATTTTGACTATTAACCTACCTACAACCAACTCATAAATAGGTTGCAAATTCAATTAATTGAACTTTAATTTTTTTAGGACTAAAGGCATACTCATAGCCATAATTAAAATACTTGGCTAAATTAATTATAATTAATTTCAAATAATATCAATGCAAACCTAATCAGAACCTTATAATTGTTCACTGATTATTAAAACATCAATACTCATACTTATTGGATCATTAACTTAACAATGCAACTCTAAGAGTCTTCTTAGACATAAAGGACCATGACTCAGGCCACAATATTAAATTGACTTAACTAAATAAAGTTAATGAAATATTTATTTAAATATATTTATAGTTTATTAAGTGACTTCATTTATGACATAGTGATAGTAGGACTTAAATCTTGCTTCATTTTATTAAAAGATTTTATACATGTTTATAATATTTGATGACCAATCAAATAGGCATGGTTTGTATGAAGGGGTAGAGTTAGGGAAAGGGGGAGTAAAAATTTTGGTGTCAACCTTACCTTCTCATGTTTGAGCCATAAAATTGTAATGCACATGATAATTTAATTTTAATATCTCATTACACTTTTTCCTTTGGCCATGACAAAGGTATAGATTTCAATTGTAATGAATCATTATGTATACACATAATATTTTCAATTTTTATCAAATAATGATGATTTACATCTTATAAGAAACTGTCAAGACCCAATCTCTATGAGTGTACTCCCTAAGGAGTGTAATAAGAAGGGGTGGGAAGACCTTTGGTGATTTTTAAGATTATTGTCCCTTATTGTTGCATTAATACTAATCCAACTAGATCTTAAAACCATTCCCTATTCTATTACTCCTCCCTTGCACAATCCTCTAGTCTTTTTCCTCTTTCCATCCCTCTTCTCCCCACCTTGACCCCCTTTCACTAGTTGACTATACTAGGTCAATTGGGTTGACCATGTACTATTTAGGGTATTTTCCAGTTTGATTTTTGTCATCCATTTTACAAACCTAGCTCGAGACCTAGTGATTTATCCCCTAAAAACATACAAAGTCTACTAGGTTGACCTTGTATAGCTGACATATTTGTAAAGATTTATGGTGAGATCTGCCTATAAATACAAGATCATTTCATAATTATTTCAATATGAAATCAAGAGTTATTATTCATTAAAACTTATTTATAATCTACTCTTCCACCATTCTACTTGAGGAGTCTTAAATTAGGGTTTATAATTGGAGAATCTAGTCTTGTGGATAAGTCTTGGATGCTTTGGCTTTTCTTAGTTATCCTTACAAACCAAAATAACCTATTACAAAGTGATCCAGGAGGATCTATATATTCTCAAAAAATGAATTCATCAAATTTTATATTGATCATTACCACAACATATAGCTCGTCAAGAGCTTTCTGGCACATTTTGAAAGGACCAATTCTAAGTTCGTATGCAAAAGTTATTGCTAGTTAAAGTTATGGCCAAATGATGATGTGGCAACATGGACCAATTAAATGCAAGCTTATTAATTCACTCCTTCCTCATATATTATAATTAATTCATATTTTTATAATTATGTGGAAGCCCAAAAATAAAATATGTGGGATATTATCAAAATATATAAAATTATAATGGGATAATATAAATCCCATAAAAAATGGGTGGAGATAAATATTACTAAAAAAGGGGATAATGTTAAATCCCATAAATAATGGTCTTGGGATAGCTATGGATATTATTTGAAATTGGAAAGGATAATAATACAAGCCCATATTTTATGGACCCTTGAACCTATATAAAGGGGTAAGGGGTTCATTTTGTAATCAAGTTTTGATTGTATTTGAAGATTGAGTGTTAAAAGGGTGTTATAGAGCCATAGATAGATTTTTAAAGGCCTCAAGCTATACAATTTTAATTTGAGAGAATCTCTTTGATAGAGTTAAGCCCATAAAGATGATTTGAGAGACTTCTAAATAAATTGTAAAGTTATTTTGTGACAACTTAATGGAGTGATCCTCATTTTGAGTAGATCTAGAGACATAGGATATTGTGCCAAAATCCATTATCAAATCAGCTCGATATTTCTATCAATTTGTCTAATTTATTATTATTGCACTATTTAAATTTAGTATATTATGGATATTTAAAATCAATTATTAAATTCTATAATCATTTAAAGTATTGAGTTTTTTATTAAATCATGAATTTAAGGTTTTGATCCATTATTCAAGTGTGTTTTCCACTACTATGGCACTTGATTATTATCGATTACAGATCACAAAGCCCATTGGCCAAGGGAGAGATTTATTCTTGATGGATTCACACTCAAGTAAGTATATTCTAACTTTTTTCTCCTCTCTTTAGTAGATAGAAGTAGTATAAGTATTGGCTCAAATAATATTACTCTTCATATTCCATGTATTAGGGTCTTACTCAAACTTAGCTTAACTGAGATTCTTTTATACATGTTTTGATTGATTTTATAACCCCTTTATTGTGCCACAAGCTTTGGTGTGTACTATATTAGATTTACATTCTTTTTTATTAGAATAAAGTGAAAATTAAACCTAGGACTCTTTTAGGGTTGTAACATGATTGTGTCAGATTTAGGCTTTAAAACCCTTCCTATCATGGTGTATTGTGACAAGTGATCCTGTAATCAGGTCTAGTAGATCCCTATATTGGTCATGCTCCCACTTAAAAAATGTACTCACAATTAGAAGTTTAGTATTCTCTATCTTTTCTAAGCTAGGATTGATAAATAAACATGATCCATTTATGATTGTATATATTTTGGTGAACCTAATGTGAACTAACCCTTACAATATTTGTTCATCTTATTTCATTTCTTTCATTATTTCATCATTATTTTTAAAATATATTTTCCATATTGGATTGAATCTATCAACATGGTATCTAACTTATGTGTGTAGGTTTGTAGGTATAGGCTATTGGATCGATCCTATCGACCTAGTACAAGTTTTTATCTTTCTAAACATCTAGTCTAGACTACTAGGTTGACCCAATTGACCCTTTACTTTTTCAAAAATTATGTTTAGCATACTATATTGACCCAGTTAACCCTATACATTTTCAATTAGTGAACAACAAGTTTTTGTAAATCTTGATCAACCCAATCAACCCAGTTAGAAAAATTTACAAGCATATATGAAGTTTATTGAACAAAAATATTCATTATATGCATATCTAATCCACCAAGGTTCCTTTATATTTCTCTATCTCTTTCTTTATAATATTTCCTTTCATAGTTTGTAGTCTTCAAAACTACCCTTGCATAGTCAACTAGATCAGCCCTGTCGATCTAGTTATATGTTCTATGTGTTGTCTAGATAATTGGGTCAACTTTCTTGATCCTATTCATTTTCAAACCTTTCTTCTATAGTACAAGTTTGACCCTATCAACCCTATTCTATATTTTATGTATATGTTATTGAATATATCAACATTGTACACTATTTTAAAATTGTAATTAACCTTATATGTTATTAATTAGTTCACCCTTTCTTTTATTATTGCTTTCATGCTTAGAATAGATCACATATCTTAATTAGGTGGTTTTCAATTAATCATTTAGTTTCACTATTTTATGTTTCATGCACATATAGATAAATTAGAAAATCTAAACAAGTATTTTAACATTTGTTTACCCAAGGCCAACCTACTTGGATTTCATCACCAAGGGGGAGGTTGACTTGATACTTTGATCAAGTATAAATCATGGTTAATGTTATATTATGGCTAAGCACCCAACATCCTTATCTTTGTAGTGTGTGAATTAAGGGGGTATGCCATAATACCAGGCTTGTATCATTACTACTATAATCCTTTTCAACCCAAACTACCTGAAACCATCCTTAGATTGTAATTCTAGTTCCTTTCTTATATCTAGATTCCCATTACATTTAAAATAATATCTTAAAAATATAATAATCATTCAGATTGATTTAGTTATCTATTTAATTTCCAAGTTGATTTCTTGATCTTTGCTCAATTATATTCTATATTGTGAAAACTTGTATTAGTCAATGTTGGTGTAAGGTTTTATGTTGT
This sequence comes from Torreya grandis, assembly GCA_037957365.1. NCBI lineage: Eukaryota > Viridiplantae > Streptophyta > Pinopsida > Cupressales > Taxaceae > Torreya > Torreya grandis. The sequence continues at coordinate 484,506 of JARHVA010007938.1, read as the reverse complement.
GTGATTAAATTGAATTAGCTAGTATTAATCTAATTGAATATATATTTCCTTTTAGCTATTTATTTTTAAAATATCTTGTAAAATTTATCTTGTTACATTTCAAAACTTGTTATAATCCTCTTAATTTTGCCTATCTATTATACTGGGTCGAGTCAGTTGACCTGATATCTTTTTTTGGACATCTATTCACTATAATGGATTTACTCAATTGACCTTGTACAATTTATAGGCCCTAATTTCTATGCTAGGTCAACCCAAGTGACCCTATACTAATTTCTACCTTCGCTATTTATCAATCTAGTTCCCTATTTATCCTTCTTTGCATTTTGTTCATCTCTCTTTAGTCATAATGAAGTCTCATATTAGTTACTTCTTAAATAGCTTGAATCCATTTATATACTATATGGGATGTTCATTTATCCCTCTCTTTTCCTCCTAAGATCACCATCATTCTTGGGGAACATTTTCCCCTCCTTCATCTATGACCTACGATATGGTGCAAATAACACCTCAAGATGAAGTTGATGGATCTAATCCTTTCTACACTTGCTAGGAAAATTATCATCTTCAAAATATTCAAACTAATGTGGGAGTAATTGGTATAGGTTTAATTAACAATCCCAATAATAATCCTTCTTTTATTAATCCTCCCCCTAACCTCAATTTGTGGAGTACTCCTACCAATACCAACCAACCTCCTGATAAAACTTAACTTTTAGCCCAACTGTAGATGCCAAAATTTAGCACCCTTGCCCTATTCTGCCATCTTTTAGGCTATTTCTTTAATAATTAAATGTAGATGATATAAATCTTCACTATAACCTTAAATCCTAAAATAAGCTAAGTTTGAAATGTGGTAGAAACCTCCAAAAATCTATATTTTGCATCTTAACTCCTGGAGGTCCCAAAATACTCTCAAACATCCTAAAGGTATACACATAAAATATAACTTAAAGTATAAGAAACTAAATTTCCATAATTAAATGTTTATTTCATTTATATACCCCCTTTTTACCCATGGTAATTAATCTTATTAATTACTATTTACCATCCCTAACTACATAAAATATTTTAAATAATCAAAATCCTAAACATAAAATAAAATTCTAAATATACTAAACCTCCTAAAAAACTTATCCCATCATTAAAACAACCCAAACAACCTCAAAAGTCATTTTAACCCTCATTTACCCTGTGCCAACCCATTGGAACAACTTTTTGTTTAGCTTCACCCATTTTTGGTAAATCAATGTTGATCTTCCTAGATTGACATTAATCCATTTATATACAGTAGACCTCCATTGCTTGAGATGAAACATGGCTGAAATTTTGGAACCTAAAATGCTACTAGAATCTCATTGCATCCTATGTTAGGACTTGATCAAGAACCTTCTATCTTTTGGAACTTTTGTTGGAGAGCTTATCAAAGGTTTTTGAATGTTTCTCTCTCTCATCTTATCCAAGTTCATTTTTAGGCATTAAAGGTTAGTATTTCTTTTAAATTTATTTACATTTTTTATCAACTATCTTTTGTGTCTGTCTTACATTTGGTTTTTATCATTTTATTAAAAATATAGGCCGTCATTATAGTCTATTTATAGTTCAACAGTTTTGCATAGAATTAACATTGATTCATTTGAATCAATGTCAATCCTATATAATCAATATCAATCCTATATGATCATCATCGATCCCTATCATAATATAAAATACCCTTTAAATAATCTATTTTGCATCTCGAACATCTTTCAAAATTATATGCTTTTTTATAAATATATCTCTTAATCTCTTAATATCCATTACTAAAAATTAGCAAAGCATTTATATATCTTGTCCTTGAATAATCCATTTATCTTATCTCTTAATCATAGATAGTCTACATTTGTCTAATCTTTATTAGGTTGTATGTTGGTGTTATTTATACCTGCATCTATTATCTTATGCATTTTATCTATTATCTTGAATAATCCATAATCATTTATCATTATCAAATTATATTTTACATCATTTATATCTTGTAATATTTATCTTTTATCTTTTATATTTATTATCCTTCTTAATTGAAAACAATGGGATGACATCCATCTGAGAAAGTGTGCTACTTGTTGAGACTAGTTTATAACTATGCAACCCACTCATTTATCTATTAATCAATTTTTTGTTTAAGTGTGGTGTATTTCAGGTCATTCCTCCCTAGCTAAAGAAGAGTTCTAACAATCAATCTTGATCAATAGTGTGAAACCAACCATCCATATCTCTAGGTAATCTTAAACCCTACTTATACTTTGTTTTTAGTAGCTAATTAGATCATATTGAAAAAGCATAAAAACTACTAAAACATTTTGCCATGCCTGGTGGGATTAATAGTGGGTCACTTTTTTTTGTTCTTTCCTGTGTATGTAGTTGCATTAGTGAATTTCATCATCTTGTACATTTAATATCAATCAAATAACTTTCATTGTATTTTCTTCTTTGAAGTAAAATTATCATATGCATAGGATTTACATTTCATGTGCATTTGTTTTGCATTGAGATGAATTATTTGTCTGCATCCAAATCATATCAAAATATTTTTTTGGCTTAAAAACAAACTGTATTCATAGTTTGTCTACTTGAATTAGTCTATCTAGATTTATTAAGAAGTTAATTAATCTGTTAGTCCATAAACCAATCACACATGACCAAAACAAAAAATCAAAAATCACACATCAAAACTTGACATAGTGAACTTGCTTGGATTTCATCACCAAGTGGGGAGATTTATTCCTAGTGCTTTCACTTGGATTTATTCACTAAGTGGAGTGCTAACTCAGTACTCTGGCTGAGTATAAAACCTAGTTGAGTGGTATATCCTAGTTAAACACCTACACTAGTTTTGGGATTGTGATGTGAGGGTAGAAAACCCCAAGTACCAAACTATGTATCATCACTAGTATAGATTAAACCTCATGTACCTTAGGGTATATAGAGGTTTTACACCTAAACATCCTTAAACGATCCTTAGATGTCTATTTCTAGCACCCTATCCAAGACCAATCAAGTTTCACATTAAGTTTCATAATCAAAAGTAACATAATCAAGGAATCCTAAGCATTTAATGTTTATAGTGTATGTTCTTTTTATTGATTTTTATTATCTTCTACTTATTTGAGTGTGTAAGGTTTGAAATCTTCCACCATCATACAACCTAGTTTCCTTGTACGACCTTATAGTTATAACTTAGTAATAAGTTTAGGAATTATTAGATCCTCATCCTTAATAATGGGGAAAACCTTTGAGATATCCTATGAAACCTTCACCAAAACCCTTGATAGTAGTCCTCAAGAATTGAGTGATTACCTTGCCAATCATGTGGTGCATGTTTTTCTTCCATCTCATTAGTATATTAATTACTCTATCTATACTATGATGCCTAAGGGACAAAGTGAATTTTTACTACCCTATAGTGATAGTTTTCATCACTTGGTTAAACCAAGTCAACCTCAGTCCATGATTTATCCTAGATCATTTAACTATTATCCAAAAACCTTTTCACAATATCCCTAACCTTATCAATCCTTACCCCAACCTTTACAACCTATCTAATTAGCCTTGTCAAGTCCATCAGCTATACTGATCCAATTAACTAGTTCTTTCTCTTTATAGGGACAATCATTAAAACTAGTTCTAAAACCTCTTACTTGATAGTATACTCCACTGGGGGAACCATATATTTTCATGCTAGAAAAGTTGTTAAAAGCATCAATAATCTAGCTTAATCCTATAAAAACTATTATGTTAATACCATATGATTTCATTCCACATTGGTAAAAGGGAAATGAATTTTTCCCCTATCATCATACTAGGGGTCATACAGTATAAATATGTAAATATTTTAAATGGTTGGTCCAAGACTTGATTAATCATGGTAAGCTTGTGCTAGTCAATCCCAATCCCTTGAAAAATCAATAATAATTATTAGTCATTCTCCTATGTCAGTTAACTTGCCCATTTCTAGTCAAAATACTTCAAGCCATGGTGTCTTTATATCTAAAACCATCCCTAGTAAGCCTATTACTAAGGAGGTTGTCAAAACCTCATCAAACCCATCTATTGAATCCATTCAAGATTCACATCTTCCTCCAAATATAGTTACAAAGGAAGATCCCATTGTCATCAACCCTCTTGTGGATCAATTTAAACCTATCCACCCATCCTTATCTACTATAGTAAAGGAACCTCTCAACCCTAATTAGTCGAGTCAGCCACCCGAATCGATCAATCTAATTCACTCACTATATAGTTTTCTCACCCTTATTTATTTGATAGTGACAACATTGTTACCTTTGATCCTATTCCTTTTAGGTGAAAGTCAAAGTTTTATCACCTCATCTACATTTTAGAACAAATCAACCAATCCCATCCATTGTATACCTTACTTTTTAAATCCTATAAATCCATCACCAAACATAAAGCAACCCAAAACTAATTTAACCAATCAATTTATCAGCCTCTTCATGAAAACCATTAAGTCGATTTGGTATCCAAAAATTCATGTTTTAAATATCCCTAAATATGTAACCCAAACTAGTCCAAATAATCAATCACATCTACATTCCAAAAGGTTTCCTAAATACAAGTCATTAGGTTTAAGTCAGAATCCTAAACATCGCAAGCCCTTTTTAGGCACTACACTTAAGCTTCCTCATAGGGACAATTAGATTATTTTATTGGATTTGTCTGCATTTCAAAACCATTTCATTTTTAGTTTTCAACCTTATAATCTTTTTAAGCATAGTATAAATTAGTTGTCTCCTACCATCTTGGCATTGTAAATGTCATACCACTAGAGCCCCCACTTGTGTCTTAAGTTCTCCATCAACTAAATAACTAACAAGCTTTTAAAAATGGATGAAGATGCCTTCACCTCTATGGACTTCCTTTAACCATTTGCTAAGTTTTCTTTTCCTACTAGGGGAGGATTTTTAATTTGAGTTCATGTGGATCTTATAAGTATGGGTTATTTTCAAAATTCTACCCCTTTATACATCTTTGCACTTGAATCCTTCATAGTCAAGGATACTTTTAACTTTTTTTATCTAATGCAAGATTTTTCTTTGATCTTTATCATCTACCATAAGTCATTTAAACCCATTCTCACCCATTTTCCATTTTCAAGAGTAGTTGATGAAAAGAATCATGTGATTTTGCTATTACAATTACTTAGCCCAATATTAAATGTGAGCACCTCAGCTTTGCTCATAGCATGTTTCTCATGGACATGTTCCATCTTTTTAAGAAGGAACCCCAGGTCATTATCTCTTGACTTCCCATCTTAAGTCCATATGATATTTACCTCCCCCCTTGTGTTTTAGTTTTTCTCTCTAAAAGGTGACCAAGACTAACCTAAGTTAATTCACATAAAAAAATTCAAAAATTTTGGGATATCTTACTCAAAAGGGTCATTGTCAAAATTGTAGACTTCTCCCTTGAGGGACATCTACCAAAATTATAAGTTGCATAAATAGAATAGTCTGATCCCTTGAAGGATAAATATCAAATAAATACAAATTTAGACCATACCCTCTAAGGATGGCTAGTTCTAGTTATATAAAAAGTAAAGCAACTGGAGGCTTCCCACATCAATCAACTTCCAAAAATATGTCAAACTAAAAGTATCAAAGGACCCTAAATCAAAAATTCAAAATCCAATATATCCCATATAAGACTTCTTGCCTTGATCAGTCTTATACAATTATGCAGACTTCCCACATTGATGAATCTGCCACCTATATATAAAGCATGAATTAGCCCATGGATCATCCTAAGTCACATATAAGTACATTGAATTTTACACAAGATGGGTGGTATACCCATAATTATTTCATACATATCATACCTCTTTTACCCAATCAAATAAATATAAGCTTGCCTTTTACAGTTTTGTTAAAAGTGTTTATTTACCTTTGCAAGGGTGTCAAGTGCAAAGCCTTAAGGAGTTTACTTTTTTATAAAACCCATATTCACTATGGTCCATGTCAATAGCTTTTTGAAAACGGTACCCCTTTGTGTCTTTTTTATTTGTCTATTTGCGTTTATTTCCTTAATCCAAACCCATTCGAAAGGAGTTGAAACTTTGTGTTCATTCTCTTCTTGCTTATCCAAATTTGCATCTTTTGTGATTAGGTCATAGGCTTTGTATGATGCCATTTCACCCATAATTTCCATCTTAGCATACCATTATCCATACCAACATTGAAAAGGGATTATGATTCATATGAATTTATATCAATCTCTTTGTTTATGCTTTGATTTTGACTTTCATAGAAGTTGCATTTTTGTCCTTGGCTAATTAAGTCATCCTTTTTGCATTTATTTCATCCTTATTTACCAAAAAAACCAAAAATTTATATTAGTGGAAGTCTGATCCCTATTAGTCCCATAGTTTGATTCAGCTTAAGCATTTTGCCTTGAAACATAAGTCTATAGCCAAAACCCCTTTACAAGCTCAGACAAATTAGGTTTAGTTTCATCTATCATTTGTTATCTTGGTGCCAAATCTTAATCCCATGTGTGTCATGGAAAATTTATGTCCTATTTGGTTACAAATATTATTGTATGTTTACCTTAGTCCTCATTTGAGCTTCACCTTTGTGTTTGATGTGTTGACATTTTTTGCCATCTACTTTTTATAATAGATACCTATCCATTTGTCCATTTGTCCAAACCATATTTGTGCATTTAGTCTATTAACCCCATTTATATATTTGAATTTTTCTTGTATCCATTTTTATTATCTCCCCTTTCCTCTACCCTTTTAGCAAACTAGTATCCATCACCTTTTCCCTTCATTAGTTCTTGATTTGAGGGGGAAACATTCTCATATCAAATTGGGGCATGTTGGGGGAATTTTTATTCAAGTTATACTTCTATATATTTTTTTGTCTCATGGTTCGATTATCTCGACCACTCAACAAAAAGGGGAAAATATAGATGATAGAATTTAGCACCCTTGCCCTATTCTTCCATCTTTAGGCTATTGCTTTAATAATTAAATGTAGATTCTATAAATGTACACCATAGCCTTAAATCTTTAACTAAGCTAAGTCTTAAATGTGGAATAAACCTCTAAAAATCTATATTTTTCATCTTAACTCTTGGAGGTTCCAAACCACTCTCAAACATCCTAAAACTATATACATAAAATATAATTTAAAGTATAAAAAACTAAACGTCCATAATTAAATGTTTATTTCATGTATATACCCCCTTTTTACACATTTTAATTAATATTATTAATTACTATTTACCATCCCTAACCACTTAAAATATTTTAAATAATCAAAATCCTAAACATCAAATAAAAATTTAAATATAGTAAACCTCTTAACAAACTTATCCAATGGTTAAAACAACCTGAACAACTTCAGAAGTTGTTTTAACCTTAATTTACCCCAAGCTAACTCATTGGAATGGATTTTCATTTAACTTCACCCATTTTTTGGTAACTCAACATCCATCCTCCCAAATCGATGTCAATCCTCCCAGATCAATGTTGATCTATTAGGATCAATGTTGATCCATTTATACATAATAGCCCTCCATTGCTTAAGATGAAGTGTGACTACAATTTTGGAACCTAAAATGCTACTAGAATCTCATTACAACTTACATTTGGACTTGATCAATAACTTGATATCTTGTGGAAATTTGATTAGAGAGATTATCAAAGGTTTTTGAAGGTTTTTCTCTCTCATCTTATTCAGGTTCATTTTTAGGCATTAAAGGTTAGTATTGATTTTAAATTTATTTGCATTTTCGATCTACAATCTTCTATGTCTATCTATATCTATCTTATATTCAATTTTTATCATTTTATTAAAAATGTAGGCCACCATTATAGTCTATTTATAGTTTAGCACTTTTACACAGAATTGACATCAATTTATCTAAATCAATGTTGATCCTATAGAATTTACATCAATCATGTAGGATCATCATTGATCCCTATCAGATTATAAAATACCTTTAAATATCTATTTTGCATATGTTAATACTATATGCTATTTTCTAAATATCTCTCTTAGTCTATTGATATCCATTACTAAAACTTAACAAATAATTTATATAACTTGTCCTTCAATAATCCATTTATCTTATCTCTTAATCATAGATAGTTTACATTTATCTAATCTTTATTAAGTTGTATGTTGGTGTTATTTATACCTGCATCTATTATATTTTATATTTTATCTACTATCTTGAATAATCTATAATCATTTATATTTATCAAATTATCTTTTACATTATTTATGCCTTTTAATATTTATCTTTTATCTATATTATCCTTCTTAATTGAAAATAGTGGGATGACATCCATCTAAGAAATTTCGTTACTTCTCAGGACTAGTTTATAGCCAGGTAACCCACTCATTTATCTATTAATCCATTTTTTTTAAGTGTGGTGTATTTCAGGTCATTCCTCCCCAACTAAAGAGGATTTCTCACAATCAATATTGATCAACAGTGCGTAACCAACCATCCATATCTCTAGGTAATCTTAAAACCTGCTTATACTTTGTTTTTATTAGCTAATTAGATCACATTGAAAAAGCATAAAAACTACTCAAACACCAAGTTATCCAAAAAATGAAAATAATTCAAAATTCTAATACCAACCAAATGATGAAATTCAATAACATCTAATTTATCTAGCTAATCAACCTCTAACTATGCATCCTCAAGCTAATCCTAATTTCATTCCTCCACCTCTTTTAGATGCCGTAGGTAATGTTATTCCTCAACCCATAATAAATAATAAGATGATTTAAACCATTAAATATGATCCTTTAGATTCCTTCATTATATCCATTGATATTGGTAACATATCTCTAACTATCAAGTATGATGGGACTAAAGACCCTGCCTCATTTCTCAAAGCCTTTATCAATCTTTAAAAAGAGTGGATCCAAATTAATAGCTTCACCATAACTAAAGTCTTAGTGAAAACATTAATTGGAGATGTATTATAATGGTATAATAAACTTCACCAATATTATATTTGGTAAATTAAATATTTGATCAATCCTTTGGTTAAAGAGTTTCAACACAATGATATTCCCAAAAATTGTCTTATCCACTTCATCAATGATAAACAATCTCCCACTGAATCTGCTTAGGACTTTATCAAAATATGGAAATATTTAGCTCATAAATATAACCATAACATGACTTATGATAAATTATTTAAATTCTTTATCATATCTTTAACTCCCACTCTCCAATATAAGGTTTAGACCTTTGTTCCCCAAACACTTAATGCAGCTCTTGACCAAGCTAAACAAAAATAATTTATTATGAATAAATTTGAACCTAATCCTAAAATTATTAAAGGATCTTTCCAAAAATTTAATTCTATCACTAGTAATACTCCATAAACCAAACTAGTAGTTATCAAACCATTGTTCCTTCACCTTCTCATACACCTCTTTTGGTTCAGCAAATGAAACATTTTTTACCACCCTCAAAACCTTTCATCTATCCCAATGCTATTCCTAAATGGTATTATCCCTATATATTTTATTAGTTCCATGCTAACATTGGGAATTATCATGAATCTTGTAGAGGGCTCACTAAATTTTGTGTCTCCTATATGCTTGGTGACTCATTCAATCATGAAGATATGATCGATCTTCATCATCAAGAATACACAACTATTTTTAAAAAATGATAAAATTATAAAGCTTATACTTCAAATAACCAAAAGTATTTTTTCAATAATCAATTAGATACCAAGGATGTTTATGCCATTGATATTGATTATGACCAATATTTTAATAATTCTTAATATGTCAGTATTGCTAAGGTCAATTATCATTGTAAACCAGCACATAAAGATAATGTTACCAAGCCCAAAAATACATCTTTGGAGGAACAAATTATTAAATATAATACCAATACTAATGTTTCTTTAGAAGCCCAAGAGGAACCATCTCCTCTTTTTGATCCTCTAACAACATCTATTCCTCCAAAAACTAATTTTACTCATAAATATCATGTTGGTTCTTCTAAGTCTCATTGGAGCTTTCTTGAAGAACTTAACTATATGCCTTGTAAAATTCCACTTATGGAGTTGGTTCATACTTATCCCTATCATAGTAAGTTCCTTATGTAAAAACTCCAAAAAATTGATTATCCATCCTCCTTAGATGAAGAACCACCTTCTATTGAATCTCAACCTACCAACATAAATACCATTGAAACTATGTGTCCTTCCAAGCCTTTTATTAAATTCCTTGAGGAGGACATGATCAATTATGAAATTATAATTCATGCTAATGATCCACCACTTTTTATAAAAGTATCCATTAATACAAATCTTATCTATAAAGTTCTATTTGATGAAGTTCTTGGTATTAATGTGACATATTTGTGGATCATCCAAAAACTTGATTATATCTAGGATCATCTCAAGCAAAACCATCTTGTCATGGTTTTGATATGAATAATCAAAATCCACTTGGTTATATTTGGCTTCCATTAACCATTAAACTTAAGACTATTTAAACCAAGCTTATGGTCCTTGATCATCCTTTATCTCATAACATACTTTTTGGTCATCCATAGTCTCATTGAATGATGACCATTGCTTCTTTGGTATTCAATGTATTAAAATATTACATAATGGAAAATGGTATAAGCATGAAGTTGATCTCAACCCGTGGAGCATCCAATTTCCTAATCCTGAATCACAATATCATATTCCTACCATTCCTAAGATCAATAATGCTCCTTTAGTTGAGTTTTTCAACATGAATCTTGATTTACAGGTTACTCTTGTATATTTTGATGATGATTAACCCAATGATTTGTAACATACTTAAAATACTACAAAGTTACATCCCTACATTTTGCAATGGCTTCTTCCTTCTCTATTACCTAGGGATTGTATTATTCCTTTTATTGATGATATTACCAATTTTCCCCTCCATGTAATGGTTAGGATCCTTATTTACATGAAGATGACTTCACTTATAATGATTATAGAGTATCTAAATTATTTCAATATCCTCTCATCATTTATCCTCATACATTCAATAATATCAAGATTTCACCCTCTAAAACTCCCCCTGCTTCTCAACAATGCACCATTTCTCCAACATACGATGATAAGTATATAATGGTCCAATATCAATTTAGAGACTTGTATGTCCATCACTATAGAAAAAACTTATCCCAAATTCATACATTCAATTAGGATGTTCATACCATTTCTATGGATCATACCTTAGATCTTGAGGGTCATGTGCCTCCTACCAATCTTCCTCTTATCGATACTTCTTGGGTGGTAGAACAAATCATACCTTACAAATATTTAGAAGTTTATGTATCTATTTTACCAAATATTGAGCCAATTATAACCTCTAATCATTTTCTCATCATTGAATCCATTGAAATTCCAATCTATTTTAATCCATTCACTTCTTCTACTCCTAAAATTACACTAGATTCCAAGGCAATTGATATTCAGCAGATACATTTTGAGTATGATCACCATGGTGATAAAATTATAGATCTTGAAGTAGATGTCAAGTATTATGGTCCTCTTCCTACTTTTCCTAGTAACAAAGCTATCCTTGAGTTCATTTATGCTTGAGAACCTCAACTTCCTTGGCAACATCATAAACTTGAAAATTTTAAGACTAAAACTCCTTGCTTTAACAACTTTGTTGCTAACATTAATCCTAAAACAAATACCATTTCTACCTTACCTAATTTAACATACCAATTTCAAGACAATAATTCCATGCTTATTGAAGAAAACACTCACATCAAGTATGGTACTCCATCTTGTCCTTGACCAATTACTATCTTTTGAGAGATTTTACCTATTAAACATGATAATTTTATCTTATTCTTTGATAAATATCATGAAGATTTAGCTTGTTCTTACAAAGACATGTCTGGCATTGACCCTAGCATTGTGGTTCATAATATCATTACTTATCATGATGCCAAGCTTATGTGTCAAAAATAAAGAAATTTTTTGCCCAAAGTTTCCACTTTATGTCATAAATAAATCATCAAACTACTCGATGATAAATTTATCAAACTAATAGATTATTTTGAATGTGTCTCCAACATTGTCCCCATTTAGAATAAGGTCACTATGGTCATTCACATTTGTATTTATTTCTATAATTTTAATCTTGCATATCCCAAGGACAACTTCCCTTTATCTTCAATAGATGCCATTGTTAATTCCACAACAAGTTATGAAATGTTATCTCTTATAGATGAATTCTCAAGATACAATCAGATTCATATCACTCCTGAGGACCAACATAAGACTAATTTTACCATGGAATGGGGAACCGATTGCTATGTCAAAATTCCCTTCAGCCTAAAAAATGTTGGAGCCACTTACCAATGAGAAATGACTCACATATTTCATGATCCCATTCACAAAATAGTTTAAACATATGTGGATGATCTCATTTATAAATATAAACATCATAAGAATCATATTTCTAATCTCACTATCATCTTTGACCATCTCCTTAAATATAAAGTCAAGCTTAATACTTGCAAATATGTCTTTGGAGTCACATCTATAAAATTATTGGGATCTTTAGTCTCTCTCTATAACATCGATGTTGACCCTATCAAAATTTTTGTTATCATCAATATGTCTATTCCTCATTCTATTCCCAACATTCATACTTATTTAGGAAAAATTGGGGCAATTAGATGATTCATACCTAAAATGGAATATCAAATTCACTCTATCAGTTCCCTTCTCATTAAAGGAATGGCTTTATAATGGATGGATCCATGTTAGAAATCCTTTGATAACATGAAAGAGTCATTACTTCATCTACCTACACTTTATCCTCCTTCCAATAATAAACCTTTGATTCTATAATCTTCTTCCACACTTATTTTAGTTGGGGTAATGCTTGCCCAAGAAGATGATATAAGAAGAGAGTATGCTATATACTACATTAGTTGAGGATTCATTGATTATGAAAGACATTATACCAAAATTGAGCATGATTGTCTCACCATCTATTTTTCAACATAAAAGCTTCACCATTATATGTTTTACCAAACTAATTATGTCATTATTCATTATGAACCCCTTCATCATTTCTTCTCCAAATCATTTCTTCTTGGAGATAGAATTGGTAAATGAATGGTCCTCCTTATGGAATTTAATCTCTACATAGTCACTCAAAAAGATTTTAAGGGATAAATCATAGCTGATCAGCTTGTTGTAGCTCCAATTCTAGCCACTTTTCACAAATATAATCTTCTAGATGATAATATACTTTAAATTGAAGGTCTTAATCAATCTATTTCTCTTAATGATTGTTTTCATAGATTTATTGCCAATCTTGAAGCCAATAATTTTGTTGAATCCACTACTCCCTTCGTTACCAATAAACCAAAAGTAGTTATTGAGGAGCTTCCTGAAATTAATTTTGACTTGCATCACGATACTTAGACCCTTCACTTCAATGGTGCTAAATTCTTTCAAGGAACTAGAGTAGGTTACATTATCACAAGTCCTCTTGAAAAGATATTTTATTTATATTTTTACTTCACCATTGATGTCACTAATAATATGGTTGAATATGAAGCTCTTATCTTAGGCATGAGATCTACTCTTGACTTAGACATTCAATACCTTCATTCTTTACATGATTCTCAGCTTATTTTCTACCAAGACAATGGTGATTATCAATGTAAAAGTGGAAAACTCATCACATATCATCAAATTATAACCACTCTTGCTAAGGATTTCACCTCTCTCACTATTGACTCTATTTCAAGAGATCAAAATTCCATTTTTAATTTTCTTGCTTCTTTAACATCTCTCTTTCATCTACACCAAGTCCTTTCTGATCCTAATTTTATTATACAAATAATAATATCTCCATATTCTACTCAAAAATTGGATTAACGTATCTATCATATCAAGGTTGTTACCATTCAACAAAGCCTATGGTACCAAGACATCATTTAATTCTTTAAACATCAAACTTGTCCTCCTAATTTAGACTCTCATGAAAAGACACATATTCATAAAAAAGATTTCAAGTATGTATTTTGACAAACATTATTTATTATCAAAATGATAAAGGTACCTTAGTCTATTGTGATATTCAATATGAGGTCCATTTTATTATTGAACAAAAACATGTGGGCAGTTTTAGTGGCCACTATAGTAGACATGCTAAAATCCACAAATGCCCACATATGGGTTAATTTGAGCCTAATCTTGAAAAGTATGTAATTGAATATGCTAGAAAGTGTAATATTTATCAACTTCATGATGATATAATCCATTCACCTCTAGCTAATATTCAAAATATCAAATCTCCTTGAACATTTTCCACATGGGGATTTGATCTCATTGTAAAACTACCTCACTCCCAAGATGGGCATGTCTTTATCATCACCACTATCAAATATTTTACCAAGTGGGTAGAACCCATGCCACTTGTTAATTTTATAAGTCTTAAAATTTACAAATTTATTCTTAATCAAATTATTTACCACTTTTGTGTTCCCCATACCATGATTTCTAACAATGGTGGTAACTTCAAAAACAAACATGTTAAACAACTTTGTAAAAAATTTGAGATAAATCACAAATTTTATATGCCTTATCATCTATAATGAAATGGTTAAGCTATGGCCACTAATAAAATTATCAACAAAATTGTACAAAAGATAATCAATAAAACCTGTATAGATTGTCATCTTCATCTTTACCCTACACTTTGGGACTATTAGATTAGCATACATACTTCCACTCGGGCAACTCCATTCTCCCTATTCTATGGTTATAAGTCAAGTCTTCCTTTAGAATTTGAGCTTCCCTCTCTTAGTATATCCCTTCATGGTATTATTCCCAATAAAGAATTGCATGATGAATGTCAACTTTCTTCTATACAACATAACTACCTATACAAGGATGGCATTGCCAAATAACATAACAAATGTGTTAAAGTCCACACATTTAATATTGGTAATATTTTCCTTAAATTAGACTACACCCATGACAAAGAAGGTAAATTCACCCAAAAATGGTGGGGCCTATATTTAGTTAAATATATTCTTGGTCTAAGCACCTACTACCTTTAAACCAATGAAGGCCATATTTTCAAAGAGCTCACCAATGCACAATTCCTCAAAAAGTACTTTTCCTAAACATTTACTTATTTTCATTTTTTCTATCTATATCTATCTAACACTTTTTTCAATTTACTTACATGGCTCTCTTCCTCTACAATAATTTCCTTCCTTTCACAAACTTTTAGTCCTCCCTTTTGGTCTTTTGGTTTCTTTATGTGTCATAGTATTCTTTATCTTCTTGCATTTTCTCTGTTGACACCCCTCAGGTTTTTCTTTTGTGATTTTTAGTATAAGACCATGGATAAGACCCAACATTACTCAAAAAATTACCATCTATTTTCTTTCCTAATTTCATATTTCACTTACTTGTTGGCACCCCTAGGGTATCTATTTTGTGAGTTTTAGTATAAGACCATGGAAAGGACCTCACCCTACTCATAAAATTACCATCTTTTCATATTTTTACATCCTTGTTCTCAAAATTTAGATTTTGATTCTTTTGATAGATGGAATTTGTACAAAAAACTATGTTAGCATGTTTTCCTATATTCCCCTCATTCTTATGATAAGGAATCAAACTTTGCTATCATTGTATCCCTCTTTTCCTTTTGTCAATTTTTTTTTCAATTTGAAGTAATTCAAATTATTCCATGTGTCATTCCTCTTGATTTCCCCTTTCATTTCACATCACATTGGATAAAACTTGGTCAAATTCAAGATAACACTTTTATTTTACCTAGTTTTATGAGACTCTTAGACCCCATAATCTTTGAAGTTTTTCTCTTTTAGAAACCTTGTCCCAAGTATTCAAATGAAATTAATCTTTAGCACCCATGTTTGGTTTTCCAAATCTGTATGGAGGAGGAATAGAAAAATCCATCAAGAAAGTTAAAATCCAAATAATTTGAAACAAAAGGCAATGATATCCAAAAGGAAACATACAAATATTAAAAGTTAGCATCACACCAAAAGATGTGATTAGAAGAACATACCATATCTCTAATCAAATCTCAAACTCCACAGTTGGCCTCACATAGAGTCAAGGTACTTTGGTGTGTGGTAGGCTAATAGATTATAATAGTGGAATTAAACAAACTCTATGGTGAGACCTACATTCTCATGTAAGTACCCAATCTTCATAGTATACGGATGGCTCTTTAAGGGGTCTTGAGGAATGGGGAACATGTTGTGGGAAGGTAGGTCCATTTTAATTTTCATACATATAAACTTCATGTGATGATATATATACTTCATTTTTTTGACCTAAGAATTATATGGATAAGATAATTTCTTAAGAGTCTTTAAGGTTGAAATTCCTCTTATTTTGACAAACCTAATTTGAATGTCTTGAATTCAATAAAGAGTTTCTTTACCTTGGTTTTTACTTCATTCTCCCCTCTACCCATTTCATTTCCCCCCTTGACAAATAAATTGTGATTTCAAATCTATTTTCCCTTATTCTATTATTATTTATTCACCTCTTAAAAACATGTTAGCACTAATTAGTTTTAGTTTTATTTATCCTTAGAGTAAAACAACATGTTTGAGAAACTATGGATTGCCTACTTTATACCATAAAACTAAATTCTTAGACTTGCCTTACTTTCCCTTTTACCATTTATCATTGTTTTACTATCCTGCTATTATGAACACCTAAGTTTGTACCCTTTTTTCCATTGTTGAGTGAGGTTGGCTTGTTACTTCTCACTCATCAATGTTGATTTCCCTTTTATGCACATTTTTCCATTTTTTTTATTGAGATGTGGATTGCTACTGCTCACTCATCAATGTTATTTTACCATTTTTTTTAATTTTACCATTGATTTGTTTTATGACCATCCTATTTAAAATGTATTCTTGGTTTGAATTGGTGAGTTTGCCTTTCTTACTTAAGGTTTAGCTTGTTTGAGTTTTTTGATCTTTAGTAGCCTTAGCTTTTTGATTACCCAATTTACTCCTATTTTTTGACTTGGTCATTTGATCTAACATATCACTTGTCACCCTAGCTTGCCAAATTTCCAAAGTATGTCCCATCTTCATAACACTAGATATCTTGATTTTTTTTGTGTTTGTTTATTTTTTCTCTTTATTTTTATATTCTTGGGTTTGTAGAAAATAGTCTCTGCACCCTCCACAATCAAAACTAATAACACAATAGATAACCATCCCATGATAAAAGGTAAGTCAAGGTATGCATTGTATTTAATTTTAGGTATTTAATTTTAGTTATTTTATGCTTTAAAATACTATAATTATTTATTAGCATCAACATTATGTCTTCTTATGTTCTTTATCAAAGCACCATCCCTTATTTCGCCTTAGTGACATGTGATGATTTTTGAGTGGGGAATATGTATACACATTATATTTTCATGTTTGATCAAATATTGATGTTTTAAATCTTGTAGGAATCCATTGAGACTCAATCTCTCTGAGTGCATGCCCTAAGGGGTGCATCAGGAAAGGGGTGGGCAGACCTTTGGTGATTCATAAGATTGTTGTCCCTTACTGCCACATTATTATGAATCCAACTAGATATTAAAATCATTCACTAAGATATTAATCTTCCTTTGCATACTCCTCTAGTATTTTTCCTCTTTCCATCCCTCTTCTCCTCACCTTGATCCCCTTTCACCAATAGATTCTACTAGGTTGACAAGGATGACCTTGTATAGTTTTTACCCTTTGATTATTTAAAAAGGTTAATTGGGTCAACCCTATATTGATTAGGGTATATTTCACTTTGATTTTCATCATCCCTTCATCTAACCTAGCTCAAGACCTAGCCTAGGTCAACCTTATACATCTGACATATTTAGAAGCATTTAGGGTGAGATTCACCTATAAATACAAGATCATTTTTTCATTATTTCAATATCCAATAAAGAGATATTATTTGCTCACACATTTTTACAATATGCTCTTCCACCATTCTACTTGAGGAGTCTTAGCTTAGGGTTTATACTTGAAAAATCTAGTCTTGTGGATAATTCTTAGATGATTTAGCCTTTCTTAGTTATCCTTACAAACCACAATAACCTTTTACAAAGCCCCATTGTCTAATGGAGTGATTGAGTCTCGATGGGTTCACATTCAAGTAAGTATATTCTAACTTTGTTCTCCTCTCTTTAGTAGATACAAGTAGCATAAATATTAGATCAAATAATATTATTCTTCATATACCATGTATTAGGGTCTTACTCATACTTAGCTTAATTGAGATTATCTTATACATGTTTTCATTGCTTTGCTAACCCTTTTATTGTACCATAAGATTAGGTGTACACTAGATTAAATTTACTTTCTTATTTATTAGAATAGAGTAAACATTAAACCTATGACTCTTTTAGGGTTATTGCATGATTATGTTAGACTGTAGGTGTTAGAACCCTTCTGAGAATGGTGTATTATACTAAGTGATCCCTTAATTAGGTCTAGTGGATCTCCATATTAGTCATGCTCTTTATTAACAAATGTATTCCTAATCATAAGTGTAGGTATGCTCTATCTTCTCTGAGCTAGGATTGATTTATAGACATGATGCATTTTTGATTGTATAACATTACACCTCTTACTTTGGATATGTCAAAGGTATATATGATAGACAACCTCTCTACTCAACATTCCTTATGATAAAAAAAATTTAATTGGGTATAAATATATTGTATTCCCATTGACAAGTTTCGGGGGAGAGCCACCATTTGTGTTGGTACTAAAATATGTGCCAGCCTCAACAATTACACCTTGTAGTTTATTCCAATTCAACATCCAAACTATTTACCAGTTTTATTCTCTTGAGAAAAAATAAGAAAATATATTTATATGGATAAAAATTGATATATTAGACTAAGACCTCCTTTCCTCTACCTATTGGTAGAATATTATTTACACACACCTTCATCAAGAGTTAGATTCAACATGGATCACTCATTTCTATTAGTTGGGTATTTTCCCAAAAATCACTTGTTATCCATATATTATAAATTAATGTGATATCAATACATGTATTATATATAGAGGTATAGATGATTGATATCATGCATATAATATAAGGATGATTTCCATATGTGTGTAGCTCAACCTTTCCCTAGTAAATATATAATGGTATTTTACTCTATCGAAAGAATATTTACAAGTAAGGATAGAGTTTTTGATATGTCTCTTTTTTCTCTTTTATCTCTAACTTTTCCTTGCTGAAGTGTTACTATTCTTTCCACCTCCTACTCTTCCACTCACACTTCCTGCATGTATTACAATTTTTATATTACCTCCAACATGAAAACTACTTGTTATTCTTGGTTATTGCACATTGTATGGCAGTTACACTTTTATGATTCTTAATTTACATTATATTTTCATGATATGCACATTGTATGGTAGTTACACTTCCATGATTATTGGTTTAAATTGTATTTCCATGATATGTATGGTTTCCATATATAATATTTGATACTTTATATAAAAGTAAGTGAGACCTTGTTTACATGAATAGTTGATGGCTCAAGTAGACATTCCTCCCTCTCTACAAGCTGATACATAAATAGGAATTTCTACTATAATATCATTTGCACAGGCACTAACATAGGTATATATTAACTTTTAATTTTAAATTGTAAAAATAGACTTGTTTTAATAATTTTACTACATACTTGGGGCAAATATAACTTATGTAAATGTATTGTGTATGCATGTTTGTCCTATGACATATAATAGTCCCAATTAGATGATTAGTATGAAAAATTATCATGTTTATCCTATATTTGATATTCTTATTCAAACTACTGATCCTAACATTGAGTTATTGAGAATGAAAAATAGATTGAGTAGGATTACAAGTTTGTAGTATGTGCATGTTTAAATGATTTTTTATTGTAGTTTACAATTAATTTACTGAAATTTGGGTGAATGTATTATCTATTAATTTTTTAATAATACTTGTATTTGAATAGGTTCATCTATAATCAAGCTATGAGTGTTGGATCCATAGTTGGACCTTGCAGCAATCCAAGGCATTATAAGGGTCTCCATATACTAGTAGGGAATCACAAGGAGAGTCTTCATTAAGGAAGGAAAAGAGAGGGAGGATATTTATTGAATATTATTTTTTACATGAGATGTACTTTTTTATATGCCTATATGGTAATTTATACATTTTTGTCATTGTATATGCATATATGACATTCACCCAAAATTAGTTACTATATTGGTAGAATTAATTTTTTGTATGCCTATCACGACAAGCTATGTATTATTGATATTTCACTCATGTGCCTATATTATATTCCTATCATAACAATCTATCTAATTTATATCTAGTTTTTATTTCATTGTGTGATATTGTATAGTATTGTTTTGATCTTACAAACTATTATCTATCAGATCTCATATTTAATGTTGTACATAAATGAGGATTAAAATATTATTATTTTAAATGTTATAAATATTATATCTCCCATATTTTTTTAAATTAAAGTTTTTATCTCATTGTGTGTAGTGGAAATGACTAATGACACTCTTATCTATTTTACATTTTTCATCACCCATTTACAAGTTTTAAATTAATCATTAATATAGTTTTATTCCACTTAAAACCCATACCCAATAATTTTAAAACTTTTATAATGAAAAGATAAAAAATCATTCATAAATCCCTACAAATTTCTCACTCGAATAACTATACTTATAAGTTACCTAATCTTTCACCTTTACTTGGTTCTAATGCCTTTTTAACTATATTTTATTGAAACAAAGCCTAATTATTGTATGCCTTATGATTTAGAGGTATATGGAATAAGTCTCCAAAACATCCACTATTGTATCTAGTCTTGGTAAAGATCTCATTTAATGCTTTTGTTTTGTCTTGAATCTTCCATCACCAATCTAGTCTTTCTCTTAACACTTAGACTTAATACCCTTATTATATTTATAACTAATTATTTTAAACTTATAAGACACTTCTTGGTGTCATTATACCTCTTAAAAACCTCTCACATTTATTCTCTAAATCATTTCATTCATTTCATTCACAAACTTCCTCTAACTCTTTCACTATCTTCTCACTAGGCAATCCTCTTAAGTTTCAACTACCAAATATTGATATAGGTTTCATGAGTATAATAATTGTCATGTATGATCTTGTATGATCATATCATACTTTATTTAATCTCCTTAAAACCTTTAATCAAACTTCAATACTCATTTTCACATACAAAGCTATTACTGACCGCACTAGGCTTGTAGCCTTTTTTTAACCTTTTCAATTTTTTTGAAAAATATATCAACTCAAAATAATTTTAGACCACCCTCTATATTTATGAAAATATCCCTAAATTTAAATTCTTCAATTTTCTCTGTAGGTACCTCTTCCTTTATAAGACCTTGTCCAATTAGACCTTTCTAGCCCTCTATTCATGACATAGTCATCAAAACCATACAAATCCATATTATACAAAGTCTAACAAACTTTAATCCTTCTTAGAGCATCAAGATATATTATAATACCAAATTTAAATAATTTTACACAATTATAATGGGATTTATAGGGTTTTTGGGTTTGAAACCCTAGTTGCCTATCTATAGAGGTTGAGAGGATTCATAATTCACTTTATTTAGTTATAAGTCCTTCCAAAAGAACCTAAGACCTTCTTCAAGTATTGTTTATTAGTATCCATATTACCCAATAGGTAAAACAAAAAGTCTATCACTCTTTATTGGACTGCATAAGACACAAGGATCTATTTGCACTTTAAACATTACTAAACCCCTAATAAATTATTATCATAATGCATTTTCCTCCTACATATGCTCGTAATTTGATCAAGTTCAAAACCATAAACTTTCTAAACTATACACATCCTTTCACTGGCACACTAAATAAAAATACATAAGGTAACTAAGTAAAATATGAGTCTATTATATTGGATTTATTTTTGTTCAATAGTTTCAAACTCCCAAAAGATCTATCTAGTAATTTGTATTATCCTCCATTACACCAAATTCTACCAAATCCATGGAAATTTACCTTTTTTAGGAACACATCAAAAAATTTTGGTGTTTGATTGCATAACAAGGCATTGCCTATCTATCAACCAAAGTGATAATTATGTAAGTAGGGAAACCTTTTGAATAATGGGGTAATGAACATTTGTTACCTGTTTTCAATCCAACCTAGACATCCAACTACTCACTATGAACCCTAGATGAATGCATATGTGAATCTACTAAAATAGTTAAATCACTTTATTGACATGAAGTTTAAAATACATTAAGATAACATAATTTGGGGGTTGTCATAGTCATAACAGAGTTCTCATCAAATAATGTTCTCTTTTAGTTTCTCTCCCTTTTGGAGATCAAACAAACTAAACCTTACAACTTAATACATATTTGATCTTACCTATATATTATTTATCATTCCTATTTCTTGCACTGTAATTCACTAATCTCATCATTTATTCACTTCCTTAACTACAACATATGATTTCTTGTTTAAACCTACCAATACAAATAAAAGTGACTCGATCATGGCCTCTAAAGCCTTTCAAAGACAATATATAAATTAATGACAATCTTAAACCATTTCATAAAATATAGATACATAAAATCATTCCATATTTATATTATTATTTTAGTAATTTAAAAATGTTCTAACACTTACCAAAGTTTATAGAACTCAAATTAACCAAAAACTCTTCTTACCCAAGTTTCAACATGTTTTGTAGGTTGAGAGTTTAGTAAAACTCTAGTTTTGATGATTCTTGACTAAAAATTGACACTGATAACACATCTATGGGGGGTATATAATTTCTAAGATCATATTATTGGCCTCCCATTAGGTCAGATCGACAAAACCACCATCCATTTCAGCCTCAAGAATTCCCTTCCCAATACAAGAAAAATGCATTTTTTAAGCCTAAGTTCAAACACACATAAGATGAAACTTGTAAGTCATTTAAATTAAAATAAAAATACCTCCCCTACCTATTTAATCTCTATTATCTCACCCTTTAGAACTTATGTGGAAGATTCAAGGGTAATCCATTAGACAAGTTACAGTGACACATCCAAATATGCAACTTTTGGGTACTGAACAAGTAACTTCTTGATTTCTAACTGGCATTTCTACCTTGGAGGCCTCCACCTAAGAATATATAACTTGGATCACATCAAAAAAGGTAAAATAAATTTTACCAAACTAACATGAGATTTAAATCCAATGAGAAGTGCATTTTCACTACCATTTTGGAGTGTGAAAACACTGACAATAAATGTTGTCAATGTTTAAGTTGTGATTGCAAAACTCTAGTTCCAATGATTATTCACTAAGAAATAACACTTTAAACATTTCTTGTGGCTGGATAATGTCTATTAATAGGTTATTTCCCTTCCATCATGCTTGATTAAAAACCCACCAACCATTTTAACCTCAAGAATGCCCTTCCTAATATAAGAAAAATGCATTTTTTAGCCTAAGTTCAAACACGTGTAAAATGAAACCTATAAATAATTTACATGAACCATTAGATCCATACCATACCTATTTAATCCATATAATTACACCATATATAACTCAATTATAATCTTTGATATTAATCCATTAGACAAGTTATAGTGAGTGGTCCAAACTTCAACATTTTGGCAGTGAACAAACAACTTCTTGAGCTCTAATTGGAATTTTTTCCTTTGAGACCTCCACATAAGAATATATCACTTGGATCACATCTAGATAGGTAAATTAAATGTTATCACACTTTCATGATGATAAAATCCACCCATAAGTGCATTTTCACTACCATTCTAGAGCACGTAAATATTGATAACAAATGTTGTCAAAGTTTAATTTGTGGTTACAAAACTCTGGTTCTAATGCTTCCTAATTAAAAAATATACTCTAAAAATATGAAAGATGGGTAGATAAAATCTATGACCAGGTTATTATCCTTTCATCAGGCCTGATCGACAAACCCACCACCCATTTTGGACTCAAGAATGTCCTTCCCAATACAATAAAAATGCATTTATTATCATAAGTTTAAATACTCATAAAATGAAACCTGTAAGTCATTTCCTAATATTAGATCACATCCAAATTGATATTTAATTAGATCCAACCTAAGTTTCTCTTAGCTTCAATAATATATAATTCTTTACTAATATGGTCAACCATGTGAAGGTGGAATCTTATCTGGCACCACTACTCTACAAAAAATTGTTAGAAAGTAATTAAAAATGAAATTTATATGTACTACCTAGAATATAAAAAATAATGGTAAAATTAATTATATCTAAATTTTAAAAGTCAACATACCTATGTATTTCAATCTAATGAAGCACTAGGATATGATCTAACCTTTATAGTATCAATAATAACTTCATGATATGACTATTGAACTTTCCATACTTTCTTGTTTAATGGCCTCCATGATATTTTTGTAACTAAATATTCATTACAAGAATCAAATTTGAATAGTGTATTATATTCCTATGCATTTCAAACTCTTCAAATAATCATTAATATAAATATTATATAATATATCATAAAAACCAAGTTCCAATGACTACCACTAACCTAGTGGGATAGTCAATAGTTTCTCCATCTATAACTTGGGAAGTCATTTTTTTCTTTCTCTCTACACACTAAAAAAAGTAGTAATCAATGCTCTCTTCACTATCCTTATCTGAAATAACTATAAAAACATGCCTTATATCACAAAAAACAATTTTTAGTGATAATGTGAAGATATATAATGAGAATAAATTATACATAAATAAAATATTCTGCCTAGCTACACTAGATCAGATACATGGTTAAAGTCATCTAATGATGTCATATTTGTAAGTTGCAATGTTTTTAGAACTTGATATGTGTTTATTGTAATTAGAGATTTATAACTCCAATCATCATCCCACTCTTGTGACTCTTACTCATTCTAAATAGAGTCCACCCATGTAGAATAGAAACATGCGAAGTGTCTCATATGAACAATCTAAGAAATTACATTTGAGATATGAATTGAGTGGAGATCACTTGAACTCATTAGAGTCATACATTCCTCATATTTTTCCAAGTTTTATTCCATTATTAACTATAAATGTCTATGAACAATAGAATTTAGTTGGTCACCATGACAAATGTTCACATTACACCATTCAACCATAGTTTTTACATTTATCAAATGAACACCCTCTTCAAAGTTTAACTCCTATATTGCAATATCTCTTTTTACACATGCTCCAACACCCTCATGCTCACCTCTTCCATGTCCAACCTCAGTGAAAATCCAAATGTGTTCTAAACCAATGGTAATGTGCATCCTACTCAATGAATAAAATATCTATGCATTTTTGAATTATGATGTGAAATTACCTGACTAAATGTAATGTTGATTGAAATTAATGTTTCCCTGAATAAACTATTCATAGAACTTATGAAAACAACCTTGCACATACTCTAAATACTGTGATTAGTCATTGTTGATTTATAAATGGTACTCCCTTAATATTTTATATTATTTCTTTGTACTATTAGGTGCATGCATGAATTATATATGCATTAATATGGTAACTTATAATGAGTTGTAATATTTTGATTAAACTTTCATTTGGGTTTTGAGTGTGTTATTTTTATTAAAATAAACTACTTAAACAATCAAACCAAGTGTAAATGTATCTTTTCTTATATTTAAATGTTCATCCAACCACCTAGCCCTATGTGTGTGCCTTGCATAATCATAAACAGTCTTCTCCATAAATTTGACCAAAAATTTAGAAACATGTATCTTTTTTGTAACAAGATCACACCTTTTATATTATTTTCCATATTTTACTTGATAATTCACTGATTTATATTTGATTAAACCAACTAATTATTGTCCAAATACACTTGTAATCTCCTCATGGATACATTTTTTAATTTTGGAAATATACCACAAATGCTATACTTTCCATTTAAACATGATTTGTTGTAAAATAATTGTCCATCTAATATTTTTCAAAAGATAGTTGGAATAAATTCCCTATCTAATTTTGGTGGTAGTTATAAGCCACACTCTTGAAAAATGTTATTAGTATGTAAAGTAAAATGAATATAGTGAAAAACATCATAGTTCATTTAAAATTCAACATGTTCCCTAAAATAACAAGTGGTCCATGTGTGATTTATTTTTACATAAAAGGGTTTTGATATTTAAAAATATATTTGATAAATAGAAATATGTGGATGTTTTTCCAAAAATTTAGAGTAGAATTGTGCTTGATTAATATCCAATAAATGTTTTATATGTGGTTCATGGTTATGAGAACCAACTTTTCTTTTCAAAACATCTTTTTCATTGGGTGAAACTCTTGTATTGTCTTTCTAAAATTGAGTAAGTCTGTCTTTGAGAGTATCGGTTATAGCCTTGTCCTTTCTTGGAAGTATACTAAAGAATGACAAAATCTCATTGCTATTAGGTTCATTAAGTCTTTCAAAATTTTCAATTTCTTTCATTAGTATTATTTTTTTTATATTATGTCTTCATCTTGTTTTTTAAACCATTCATTTTCCCTATTTTGTCACTTACTACACAAGTTGTAAGTATATATCAGGAAGCATTAAAATCTTGGGTACATGATTTTGGGCATAGAATATGATATGCATCATGTAGATTTTCAAAAAAAATATTATTTTCATCATCCATGTTAGATGTTCTTAGTCATAATGTGTACATTATAGGTCTCATCTTAATCAATTTTATTAATGAAATAAATAATTGACATCTTTGACTATCATAATCCAAATTATGAAAGAAAGTATCCTAAATTTGTTGATCCAGTCTTATCAAAAAGTTATCATACATTTTATTATGCATTTGTTATAAAATATTTTCATTGACTTCAATCAAGTACTTTTATTTTATACACACAATTCTTAGAGGTGTTTTTAATGGTAAAATTTGTTGAGAGGGTGTTTCAAAAGTTTTATTACTTTCATTGTTTAGAGGTGGGATGACATTTTACTCATTTTTTATCTATTAATTATATGTTTCCATGAAATTTTATTGATGGTTAATTTCATCGTTAATTTTTTCCATCAAAGTTTCTTCATTCATGGGGGGTGAAGCATCGTACATAGACTCATCATCAACAAAATCAAAAAACTTGGAACTTTGAATGTAAACTTCCAACATTATCTAATTCATTATTATCAATTTCATTATGGTCAATTTCATCATTATTCAATTCATTATGGTTAATTTCATCATTATTCAATTCATTATGGTCAATTTAATTAATATTTAATTCATTATTGTAAATTAGCTCATTATCTATGGCATTTGGTTCATCAAGGTTAGGGTTTGTACCTTGTCTACCATGAGATTTTGGCATTCATATCTTGTTTTTCTCCCCCAATTATTCTAATTCCTCTAGTGTTTTATTATTTTGTATCTTCTTCTTAATTTAATTTCATCTATCACCCATCAAAGATAATTGATAGCTTTTCAAAGGTGGGGTGAAGTACATAGGTAACATAGGTACCGTAAAAGAACACAAAAAATGTTTGTGTGGACATAATTCTTTATTTGGGTTAAAAATAGATGTTAAAAACTAAGATTAGTCTATAATAATAATAATAATAATAATAATAATAATAATAATAATAATAATAATAACACAATTGAATTATTTGTTATACTAGGTTCTACTTCATCTAACATATTGAGAAGTGTTTATTAAGAATAACATGAACATGTTATATAATAACACAATCATGTTATTCTCAATACTCGATTGGGGTTAGAAACTGACATTGAGAACTAAGTGTTATCTATATCAAGAATAATATGATCGCATTATTAAAAAATGTGATCACATTATAATTAATATAGATTTTGGATTATAGATTATGGATTAAGGCATTGGTGCATAGGGTTTAGGGATTAGGGAGTAGTGATTATAATTTATGTTTTAAGGTTCAGGGATTAGGGATTAGGGCATGTAGGGTTTATGTTTAAGGGTATATATAAGTTATAATTTCTATATTCTATGTGTGAACCTTATTTTTGCTATAAAGGATGCTAATTGGGACTAAATTGATTGGTAAATATGGAAAGTTTTTGGTTTACAATTTAGGGTATAGTGTTTAGGGCTTAAGTGTTAGAGGTAAAATAATTGGGAGGGGTGTGAATCATTGATGCTAGATAATCCAATTATATTCCTAAATCTTAAACATTTAGAATAAATCAACTTTATAAAAAAGCATAAATATGAAAGCACATAAATTCAAATATACATAAGAGTATACATCACATGAACACATCATATATGTGGGAAACTCTCTAGGGGACAAAACCAACTAAACCCTAAAATATGAAATATTGTCTTATAATAATAATATCCAACATTTAGACAAACACCAAGTGATCAAATAACATCCATCCCTTAGTTTAGTGAGACACAAATCCCATAAAGAGTTACTACCCCTATTTAGCTAAGCACCCATGACAACTAGACCTTTAGTAAGATATACCTTGAAAGGAAGACCCAACCCCATATGAAACCATCACCCACTCAAATACCTGAATAGATCACCTTGAACACCTATTGATACTATTCAATTGATGATGATCACCTTTGTTTTCACTCTTCTATCTCAAACTACCTCTTCGAGGCTCATTAGGTCCAATGACCTATGTGTCCTCGTGTATCAACTTAATAAAAAGAACTTTATTGATCCTATTCACTCTTTTATGGTCCTAATTGAACTATACCTTCTCTTTCAAAGGATTTCTCTTTTTCCTAAATCCACACATGCACAACTACCATAATTAGTCCAATAGACCTTGTACTTATACTACTCTCTTCCTTTAACCCATCTTGGTCAACCAAGATGCTTTACATAATTTAAAAACACTTTAAATAGGTACATAAACAAATTAAATATGATAATGACACTCTTAATAGGTCTTTCATTACCTCATTATCCTTAAACCATCATTAGGTCTTGATGAGACCTAAAATAATTAAGCCTTCCTACTCACACATTACATGTGAGACTACTTGGACCAACTTCATCCTTTACCAGTGCTTCAGAAACATCAGACCTATTTATAATGTCCCATTTATTACTCTCATATGGTTCCATGCCACATATAACACAAAATCAAACCATAAACCTACCAATTAGGTCTCCTTACTCTTTAGGCTTTCATACACAGAAAACACAATCTCAAACTTGTGAAGAAAATACTCAAGTATTTCACATAGCCATATTATTAGATCACATGGGATAATACTTAAAGACCTATTAAATGCTTCCATGTAACTTATAAAATCCAACACAACCTCTAAGCACTCAAATCAACTCTCTAATTATGACCACTCAGACTGGTCACACATAGTAAAAAGTATAGTTATAATATGTTGAGTCTTCCTATCTTACTTGGTCACACATAGTAAGATATTTGATGTCATAGTATACACCAAGTAAGATAGGAAGACTCAACATATTATAAATATACTTTTTAAATACACACACACACACACACACACACACACACACACACACATATATATATAGTCCTCATGGAGACTAAAAAATTCTCCAATAGTTATTTCATCTTGAAGCATCAAAATACTATCAAGAACTATTTAATTTTACCTCTCGAGTCACTTGTAAAACATGGTCAAACACATATTCAAATTTGGAGATTAATATCTTTGAATGTATATACATTAAAACCTTATAACTTACATCTTTGGATGCATGTTCAAGTCATCTTCAAATTTTATTTTTACATCACCTTCAAATTCATCCTAGATCAAAATATATAAGTAAAATACTAAGTACTAGTTTTTCCTTTGTTAAATTCAAATGCCAATGGTCACTATGTAAATTTTAACTATTTAACACTTTAACCTCATCTCTTGCTACCTAATTTTTTTTTATCAAATACACACCATTGATCTCCTCAAGAGTAGCCTGGTCTTTACCTTTCAATTCTCATCATTGATATTTGATTTGAGCTCTTGTGATTGTGCCACTTGGTAGCTCTACATTCCTTATACACATTTTAATCTTTAAATCAATCCACATAGTCAATATCCATCTATATGATCACCCACATGTTGTTGATATTCTATCAAAACTTTTAATATTGTGACACTTGTTAGTAGTACATACCTTTTGATCATCCTTTAACAATTTGACTTAATATGAACCATTGGATCATTAATAATAAGATCACACACTCCATTAGATCATTATAAATTTATATAAAATTCTCACCATTATATCTATGATGTTATTAACTTCTCATCATTATTCTTCTTCTTTCAAATTTGGCTAAGTATGAAAACTTAGTAAACTTTTGGTTGGAAGGCCAACTTTTCACCTTAATAACTTTTTCTACGCTCAACCTCATGACCTAAATTTGAACCATATAATCTACTCACATAGAGGAATCAATATATGTATCAAAATTCTCATAAAACCTTCACATGTATGAAATATTATGTCATCAATGTACTTACTTAGCCTTATTTATAAAGATGACTACTTGAGATTAGACATTTAGATGACTATTCTAATGAATTTTCTTCACTTCCATAAGCACTCATAACATCCCATAGGGTCTATAAAACATTTCCATATCAACAATATGATCTATCAATTTCCTCACTAAGTAAAACACTCCAAAATATCAATATGATCACTTTGTCATTAATGCGCTATGAATCATTCTCTCTTTGACATCAATGACAACCTAACATCAATGATCATGCTCAACAATATCCCCCTTTGTCATTGATGGTAAAACACCCTTATAATGAATTCTTAGTAATTTTAACTCCTTCATTCTAATATTTTTCCCCATTTGACATTAATGACAAAGGGTCTATTCCTTAATATGCTAACAATCATTCCTTAACATCATGTATGTATTTGAATATTATTGAAGATGCTCAAGATACTTACAAAATTTAAAACATATTAATTAATTACTCCTAATTTGATATGCACCAATATTAACTTATATTTTTTTGATCCTTATACCTGATAAACTTCTCACAGAGATTATAAAGCTTCCCCTAACATCATGTTCCATGTTATGTCATCTGTTCTTTGACATGCTCTAATTTGAACTTGAGATTTTCTGACCCTTAAATCTATCTATCTATAGAACTCATAAAATCTCTTTAATTATTCATGAAAATTCAATACCTTTTCAAAACATATGATGTGGTTTGATCAAGTCATCATATCAATCTTTTTGAATTCACAACTATATCATAATTCTTCATAGCTCAACCATGACTAGAACATCTCATATATTTTCACCCTCACATCATGTAGATCTTATTCAAGCCACTCTAGCCAATTGAGTTATCTCACCCTTAGCTACACACATATTCAAATGATATTATTATCTTACAACATCAACCAAATCTCAACTAGCATCCAATATGCTTCCTCTTGCTTGTCAAGTATCTCTTTAAAACTTAGATAGAAACACCCTGACCCACAATGTCTTAGAACAATCTGAAACCAAGAGTTTCCCACAAATCCTCATATTAATTCTCCTCCTTGGTCATATAATACTGATATTTATTATTATTATTATTCTTCTTAGTCATAAGAAAAGAAACATGATCATCCACTACAATATTCTATTTTATAAGAATAAATTGACAATACATGGAGACAAGAAAATATTCATGACACATTTTTATCTAAGGAAAGAACCTCATCATTAGGCACTGATAATTGATGTTATTTGCATGAAACATGATAAAAAATAGTAGGATGTTCACTTATATTCATACTTACCTTAGAAATGATCTCAACTTGAATTAAATTTTGATTTTGCTTTTCTATTTGGATATATGACACATTCTCTTGGCATACCTAAACCTTGTTCATATCTGATTCCTCTTTTTTTTGAGTAGGTAGTCTATCTTTATCTTTCAACTCAAATGAGTTAGTTTTCTTTATCTTCACTTCTTTATGATTCCATACCAAGGATTGACCTTTCTTGAGCACACTAGGATGCTCATGCTCCTTATTATGATTTGAAAACTTTCTTGTATAATATCTTGCAATATGATGATCTTGATGACAACTGAAACAAATAACATCATTCATACCTTATAATTAATGAATATTATAAATCTTAGCAAACATACCATCTTATCTCTTAGGTTCATTATGTTTAATATTGACTATTTTGGGTATCCATATCTAGGTTAGTATTTTCCCATGTATTCTATGGTAGAATCTAGTAATATGTCCCATGTCATGACAACTAAATAGACTACATTATCCTTACCTATAGCTAACTAGTTATAGTTCCTTCTATAGTTTCTTGACTTATGACCAAACCTGTGACAATCATAATAATGATTATTAAAATATCTTTCATACCTCATGAAACTTGGATGACTGATGGATCTTTTCTTATTGATCTTGATGATTGCATCCTTCTTGTCTTGAGATGACCTGTCGTTCTCTTTTTCAACCTTGTATACCTTGAAAAAAAAATCTCATGATAATCATTTAATGAATCTATCTTGGTTTTCAATTTAATGCTCTCATCCTCTTTATCTCTCATACTTGAACTTGTAGTCTCTAACTAAATTTTGAGAATTTGGATAGTCTCCTTATCCCTCTTAATTTCTTTAACCATGTCATCCTTCAATCTACATTAAATCTCTTTAATAATATTTATAGAATCAAGATTAAACTTTAACTCATCATGATCACCTTGATTTGAACTCAACTTAACATTTGTCTCTTCTAACAAAGTCTTGAGATGTTTCCATTATTCCTCTTCTAAACTTAGATTAGTCTTTGCAACCCTTAATTGATCCTCAAGATCCTGTATGTTCATCTTGTATTCTTTGACTATTTAACCTAATATCTCAAACTCAGTTTAAATATGACTTATCATTTAAATATGTTATATGGATGACTTGTATTTTTCTTGAAGAGCATTGACCAATGACCTTAACTATGAATTTTCTTTCCTCAACTACTTAGCCATATTGTACCTTGGATCACCTTCAAGTGGTTAAACTTGGAATGAAGGTCTTGCTCTGATATGAATTATTAGAGGTAAAATCATTGAGATGGGGGGAGGTTAATTAATGATGATATATAATCCAATTATATTACCAACTCTTAAACATTTAACATACATGAACTTGATCAATTAGTATAAACATGAAAGTCCACGCATTCAAAGCATACATAAGAATATACATCACATGAACACATCATATATATGAGAAACCCTCTTGGGGGATAAAAACCATTAAATAATACAAGATGGACTAAAGTCATATAATAATAAGATCCAAAATTTATACCCACACTAACTAATCAAATAACACCCATCCCTTAGTTTAGTGAGACACCAATCAAACAAGGAACTACTGCCCCTATCTAGCTGAGCACCCACAAGAACTATACCTTTAAAAAGTTTTAAATTTAAATGAGGAACCAAACCCATAGGAAACTAAGCACCCACTTAGCTACCTAAAAATATCAACTTGAACACCTATTTATACTCTTCAACTGGTGATGATCACCTTTGTTTGTACTCTTCTCTCTTAAATTGCCTCTAGGTATAACTCGCTTAAACTACCTCTTCTAGTCTCATTAGGTCCAATTACCTATGTCCTCTTACATAAAATTAATTATGAAAACATGACTAATAATATTCACTATATTATGGTCCTCACTAACATATACCTTCTCTTTAAAAGTCTCTCTCCTTTGCTTGAATCCACACATGCACAACTAGCACAATTAGTACAATTAAACCTTGCACTTATACCACTCTCTTACTTGAACCCATATTGGTTAGAAAATATGATTTACATATTAAAAACAAACTCAAAATATGTCCATACACATTTTAAATGTGATAATGACATTCTTCATAGGCAGGTCATTACCTCATTATCTCCAAACCACCATTAGGTCTTGGTGAGACCTAAAACAATTAGGCCTTCATACTCACATGTTACATGTGAGACTACTTGGACCACATTCATCATTTAATAATGATTAAAACACATCAAAACTATTTATAATATCCCCTTGATTACTCCCATATGTGTCCATGCCACCTATAA
Organism: Torreya grandis; assembly: GCA_037957365.1. Taxonomy (NCBI): domain Eukaryota; kingdom Viridiplantae; phylum Streptophyta; class Pinopsida; order Cupressales; family Taxaceae; genus Torreya; species Torreya grandis. Next base: position 450,267 of record JARHVA010007938.1, on the reverse strand, counting down.
CACCAACTCACACCTTGAACGTAATAATGAGGTCTCCTTGCTCTTTAGGCTTTCATATATAGAAAACACAATATCAAACTTCTAAAAAAAATACTAAATTATTTCACATATCCATATGATTATATCACATGGTTGAACCATTGATGGCCTTTTTAGTACTTCCATGTACCCTAAACACTCTAATATAGGCTCTAAGCACTCAAATTAACTCTTTGATAATGTCCACCTAGATTGGTCACACACAATGAAAAATATAGTTATACTTTGTATTTGATTAGGGGCATAATATTAAATGTAATACATTATCATTAATATTTATAATTTTTTGACATATTTGTATTTATTTTTTTTCCTAAAATCTACTCAGAACACCTTCAACTTACCTCTATAAAATGGTCACTCAAACTATCAGTGCATTCAACAAACATAGTCAATTTCTAAGAATTTGTTCATACTGAATATGGATTGGTCAAACCTCCAATATATATTGTATAGTGTTTTAGACTCCATGAAGACTATATATATATATATAATTATAATTATATGTGTGTGTGTGTGTGTGTGTGTGTGTGTGTGTGTGTGTGTGTGTGTGTGTGTGTGTGTGTGTGTGTGTGTGTGTGTGTGTGTGTGTGTGTGTGTGTGTGTGTGTATGTATATATATATATATGTATATATATATGTATATATATATATATATATATATATATATATATATATATATATATATATATATATATATATAGTCTTCATGGAGTCTACAACACTATACAATATTTATTTCATCATAAAACATCAAAATACTATCAAGAACTCTTTAATTTTCCATCTTGGGTCACTTTCAGAACATCATCACAAACATAGTAAAATTTTGATCTTAATATATTTCACTATAAAAAAATTCAAACATTATAACTCACATCTTTGGATGTAACTTTAATTCCTCTTCAATGTTTATTTTTTACATCACCTTTAAATTCATCCTAGATTAAAAGATATAAGCAAAATACTGAGCATTATTTTTTTCTTTATTAAATTCAAATTCCAAAGATCACTATGTAAACATTAAACATCATTCACTTTTATCTCATCTCATGATCCCTATAAAATTTGACAAAATACACACCATCAATCTCCTCAAGAGCATCCTAGTATTTATCTTTAAACTCTCACCATTGATCTTTGATTTGAGCTCTCGTAATTATACCACTTGGTATCTCTACATGCCTTCTAAACATTTGACTCTTTAAATTGATCCACACCATTGATCTCCATTTGTATGAGCACATGTGTGCCATTTATCTTCTATTAAAGCTTCTAATATTTTAACACTTGTCACTAGCACATGCCTTCTAAGCATCCTTTTATAATTTGGTGTAATATGCACCATTGGATCATTACTGACAAGATCATGCATTCCATTAAATCACTATCCATTCAGATTAAATGCTCACTATTATATCTATGATCTGATTAAATGCTCACCATTATATATCTTCTTGAAAATTTGGCTAAGTATGGAAACTTAGTAAACTTCTTGGAAGGCCAAATTTTCACCTTAATAACATTTTCTATGCTAAACCTCATGACCTAAAATTTGAACCATATGATCTCCTCACATAGGGAAATCCATCCATGTATCAAAAATATCCTAAAACCTTCACATGTGTGAAATGTGACATCATCAATTTTCTTACTCATCCTTATCTATCAAGATTACTACTTGAGCTTAGACATTTAGATGACTATTTTGATGAATTATATTCACTTTAATAAGCACTCATAAAATCCCATAAGGTCTCTAAAACATATCCATATCAATCATATGATCCATTAATTTCCTCACTATGTCAAACACTCTCCAAACCATTAATCTAATCACTTTGTCATTAATGCACTATGAATCATGCTCTCTTTGACATCAATGACAACCTAACATCAATGATCATACTCAACATTAGGTTAAGGGTACATAGGGTCAATACCAAAGATAATTTTTAGTCTAAATGATGTTAATTTGAGCTAAAATGATTGGTTCAAGGTTTAAAGAGTTTATATTTATGGTTTAGAGTTAAGGGATTAAGAACTTTAAGCATTAGGTCTTGGGGTATAGGTTTTAGGATATATAATGTATAATAATGATGGTGATATGGGAAAATATGAGCTGATAAACCCAAAAATCACATTTTATATTCATGTAATTAGGTTGAAGGAGCTCAAAATAGCCTTAATTTACTTCAGATGCATAACTAGATTGGTAATCTAAAGGTTGAGTTCTGGCCATAGATTTAAAAAATGAATTATATGATATATTATGATAAAATTAGTTACATCATAAGGTATGTATGTTTTTGACATGTAGTGGGAATTAGGGTATAAAGGTTATAATTTATGTTATAGGGATTAGGGATTAGGGCATATGGTTTGGATTTAAGGATCTATATATAATGTATAATCACTTTATGCCATGTGAACATAATTATTAGTACAAAGGATGTTAATTGGGACTAAATTTATTTTTAATTAGAGAAATATTATGGTTTACCATTTAGGGTATAGTGTTTAGGGTTTAGGGTTTAGGGCATATGTTTTAATGTATATATGGTTTCTAGTACACAGGGTAAATCTTAAAGATAATTAAGGATAATTTAAATCACTTGGACTCATTTATTACTATAAAATGTGTTTTAGGTTGCCATTATACCTTGGATGTCATCCTGAATATTGAATGAATTAGTCAAATGGGGCATTTAGTCATGTGATTTAGGCCAAACTGAGCCCTATGAACCTAATTCTTAGTCTAAATGATGTTAATTTGGGCTAAAATTATTGGTTCAAGGTTTAAAGAGTTTATATTTATGGTTTAGAGTTTATTTATTATGAAATTTAATGATTAGGGATTAGGTTATAGGTTTTAGGGTATATAAGGTACAATCATAAAGGTAATTGGGGAAAATTTGGGATAAAATGATTGGTTCAAGGTTTAAAGAGTTTACATTTATCATTTATATTTTAGGAATTAGGGATTAAGGTATAGGTTTTAGAGTATATAAGGTACAATATTGAAGGAAATTGGGGAAAATTTGGGCTAAAATGATTGCTTCAAGGTTTAAAGAGTTTATATTTATGGTTTAGATTTTAAGGATTATGGCTTAGGGTATAGGTTTTAGGGTATATAAGGTATAATCATAAAGGTAATTGGGTCAAATTTGAACTCCTTAAACCTATATATATGATTAAATAATGTTATTTTGAGCTCAATTAGCCCCCACATCATCACATATTGAGCTAATAAAGTCAGTTGTGGTTTAATGAGTGATGCAATTTTGACCAAGTTCATCCCTATGAACCTAATTATTACTATATATATAAAGGATGCTAATTAGGGCTAAATTTATTTATTTAAGGTCTATAATTTAAAGGTTTTAGGGTTTAGGGATTATGTCTTAGGTTTTAATGTAAATGGTATAGGGTTTAGGGTTAAATTTAAATGGTACAAGGTTTAGGGTTTAAGATATCAGATATATGGTCCAATCACGAAGGTAATTGAAGAACATTTGAGCTACTTGTTTACCTAATTATGATAATTAACTTCATGTTTGAATTTATGATAAAATTAGGGTCAGTTATTCCATGTACATTTTTCATACATATTGTATAATTGATTGAGCCATAAATTTGGTTTAGGGGCTCAATTTTTTTAGATCATACCCCTAATTACACAAATTAACTAATTGGATCAATTCATGATAAAATAAATCTTCTGATTTTGATCCAAATCATATCTTTCTCATGAAAGGGTTTAAATTAGTTTCAAATACATCCTCTATTAAAATAATCAACTAGCCTCCTCTTTAGCTAATTAGGTTAAAGGGGCTAAAAATATCCCCAATTTACTTCAAATGCATAGTTAGATTGGTACTCCAAAGGCTAAGTTTCTGCCATAGGTTTAAAAATTGAATTTTATGACATCTCAAGATAAAATAAATTATATCATAAGGAATCTATATTTTCAACATGTAGTGGGAATTAGGACATAGGGCTTACAATTTATGTTTTAGAGATTAGTGATTAGGGCATAACGTTTAGGTTTAAATACCTATATATAATGTCTAATCTCTCTATGTCATGTTCAAACCTAAATATTATTATAAAGGATGTTAATTGGGACTAAATAAATTGGTAAATAAGGAAAGTTTATGGTTTATAATTTAGGTTATAATGTTTAAGGTTTATGGTTTAGGGATTAGGTTTTAATGTATATATGGTTTAGGGTACACAGGGTCAATCACAAAGATAATTGAGGATGATTTGACTCACTTGGACCCATTTGTGACTATAGAATGTGTTTTTGGGTTGTCATTATATCCCATGTCATCATGTAGATTGAGTGAATTAGCCAAATGGGACAATCAGTCATGTGATTTAGGCCAAACTAAGCCCTACAAACTTAATTCTTAGTCTAAATGATATTAATTTGGGATAAAATGATTGGTTCAAGGGTTTATGAGTTTATATTTATGGTTTAGATTTTATTGATTATGAAATTTAGAGATTAGGGATTAGGGTATGTTTTAAGTTATATAAGGTATAATCATAATGGTTATTGGGGCAAATTTGAGCTCTTTGAACCTAGATCTATGAGTAAATAATGTGATTTTTGGATCAATTATCGCCCACATCATCAGAGATTGAGCCTACAAAGTCAATTATGGTAAGGAGTGATGTGATTTTAAACAATTTGATCCCTATGAACCTAATTCTTACTATATATAAAGTTTGTTAATTAGGGATAAATTTATTGGTTTGGGGTCTACAATTTAAAGGGCTTATGTTTTAGGGCTTATGGCTTAGGGTTTAAGGTAAATGGTATAAGGTTTAAGTTAAATGGTATAGGGTTAAAGGTTTAAGATATCAGATATAGTGTCCAATCACTAAGTTATTTTAAGAAAATGTGAGTTTCTTGTTCACCTATTTGTGATAATTATCTGAACATGTTTGCATTTCTAATAAAAGAAGGGTTAGTTAAGCCATACATGTTGCATACATCAACTATACAATTTATTGAGCCATAAATTTGGTTTAGAGGATCAATTTTTCCCAAATCATGCCCCTAATTACATAATTTGACTAATTGGATCAATTCATGATAAAATCAAACTTTTAATTTTGTCCCAAATCATATCTTTCTCTTTAAGGGGTTCAAATTGGTCTCAAATGCCTCCTGGATTAAATGAATAAACTCTTTGATTAATTATATATGACATGACATTAGCATTAATTTCACTCCAAATCACATTAAGTATATAATTTAAAATACATTCACGTGGCTCATCTTGACCCTAATTACCTCCAAAACTAAACTAATCAACATTTTTATTCATTATCTAATGAATTCAAGTTTATTGAGCTCAAAACCATATTCTATACATGTAGAAATTACGTATAAATAAATTATATTTCTTTGTTTAAATTAAGATAATGAAATTTGAGTTGAATAACTCTAAAATCACATTTTATAGTCATGAAATTATGTTTAAGGGGCTCAAAATAACCCCAATTTATTGTAAATACATAGCTAGATTGGTATTCCAAAGGCTAAGTTTTGGCCATAGGTTTAAAAAAATTATTTTATGATATCTCATGATAAAATCAATTATATCATAAGGCATGTATGTTTTTGACATGTATGTTTGTGACATCTCTAAACTTGACAAAAGACAACTTCTTATATGCAAAATAGGGTACTAATGCATTGATATACCTTAAAAATATATCCTTATATAACTTCACTTACTAAATCAAATAATCTTATCAAAGACCCAGACAATACTAAAAAGTTTATAAAAGTTTTTTACAATTTCCAAACATGACCAATTATCCACAAAAACTAACACAAACTTGTTTAGCCAAATTTAGCCTCTTTTAAGACTATATACACTCTTGACACAAAATAAAATGACCCTTGATATAATTGTTGTTATTAAAAAACACCACTGAATCTTGTGAAGATTATAAATTCCTTTTCAAATACCAACTTTCAAATAACTAATCCTTAAACATTTATAATATCACTAAACTCTCTTTTGAACCTGATACTCTAGGTTTGTTAATACTTACTCAGAGGATCCTTATACTCCAATTTACTTTTGGAAAATATAATTTATTTAATCATGTGAAAAATGAAATATAAATAAAATATACCAAATTATGAGTGATTTTTATCAATTGATCACCAAAAACCAACTTTTGACTTCTTGACCCTGTATAGGATTGTCTAGGACTATCTGTATTTTAAGGAAGATTAGACCCATGCCAAATGAACAATAAATTAATTAATAGGTTAATATATCTCCAATTATCATTCAAAATTAACAAATCTTGAAAAGAACATTGGTCCCAAATAATAATATTAATCAACCAAACTTTGATCTTAAGACTACTAGGCCTACTGACTCCTTTAATAGGTCAAAATGCAAATTTAGGTTGTAGGGTATTGAGAATATATAACATGATCATGTTATTAAAATTATAATTATTAAGTAATGTGATCACATTAATAATTTAGTTAATAATGTTATTGTGTTAATACCACAATTATGTCATTAACATGATCACATTATTTGAATTTGAATTCAATTCTCATGCCTTTTAGCTCAGGAATGGCTTGGACTATCAATGTATAACCGAGTTTTGAGAGTTATGATAAAAAATAACAAAATTAAAATTTAATTTCTAAATACACTAATAATTTTAATGTGAAAATTCAAAAACTTAATATCATCATGATTATCACACTCTCCTCTATCTAAAAATATGACTTTTATAATTTTTGGACTAATTTAAGGTTTCAAATTATGTTTATTTCTAACTATACCTTTTTTAGATCAATACATACCTCAAACATACATTCATATACATGTTCATGTAATTTATATTTCATTGATACAAGTTAAAAACAAGTTATGGTCACAAACTAGGCCTAATTTTACACATTTAAAAAAAATGATTTTAATTTTTTTGGGTAGTTAGGTGTGTCACACAGACGGCTATCCATTTTTTTTTAGTTTTTAGGATTTATTTATTTGTCAAATTCATAAATAAAAGTATTCATTGAAAAAATATTAAAAATATAGGTCATAAATTATATCTTATCCAAATTTTCCCCAAATAGTTTTAAAGAATTTTAAACACTTCTAAAAAAATGTTGCACTGTATAGCCATTTATCTACTATGTTTTTTGAAAAAAATAGGAGTTCTACGTCAAATTTTAGATGTTTGACCTAGTTATACTTAACCATTTTTTTAAAAAAAATTATTGTTTTGGAAAGTATACTTGAATTTATACATTTCATTTTCTTACACCATATTCAAATTTAGAATGTAGATATCTCAAATTATCTATAGAAGTTTAGATTTCTAAAATTTTAGGAAAATCATGTCCTCGAGTAGGCCACTTTTTGTCCCCAAACTTTGTGTGCTCACCCATATAGGTTGTAAATTTACAAGTAATAATCATGGGATACTCAAATAATTTATACATGTAATAAGACTAATTTTATGACTAATTTTAAATATGAAAAAAGAGGGAAATATAACTTGGTTGTGTAAATGATTAAGTGATATTGATAGGTGTTTGCTTGGTAATTTCCAGATATTTCTTGATGGATAGTGAATGACATTTGATTTGTATTTATATTCCACATTTGTAAATCATCTCATAGTAGAGTTAATTAATATGAATATTTGACTTGTACAGGTTGAAATATTTTCAAATTTAACCATTTTTAATGTTCAAACACTAACATCAAGTCTAAAACATTAGCATTGACACTAATTTCCCTATTTGGATGGTAGTGTCTACGAGGATAAAATTTACTAAATATCTGTAAATCTGGAGTGGGATATAAATCATGTTTCATGGAATTTTTAGGCTACAAGTGACCTGGCAATCATAATATTAGGGTCAGACTATATGATAATCATTTAGGCATAGTGAGATGGTGAACATGAGAATTTTGGAAGTATGAAGGACATGAACTAAAGGATTGAACCATGAGTTATATTTTTCAAGTGTACATTACTATTTTAGCATATATGATCATATTTTAATAAAAAAACATCCCCCATTTTATCAAGTAATGCATAAGGATGAGATTACTATTTTAAAGGAAATAAATGTGTACCTTGGTGTGTACAACACACATTAATTTTGATTGATCCTCTTTTTCTTTGTATGTTACTTGTAACCAAGATAATGTGTAATTATTGCACATAATATAAAACTGAGTAATTGATATACCTGAAATTATAGAGAATAAGGAATTAGTACACATGTGTGTCAATGAAACCATGTTTCCCCTTGGTATATTGCTTTGGTAATGATGCTTATTTGATGAAGCATTAGAGAAAGGTTCATAAATTAAACTTGGATATGTGAATATGATAACCGAAGGGTGATCATTCCCCCAATCCTATACAAGTGTGAGTTGTACCAAGGCCATCAAGATCATTAAATATAAATCAATAAACTAAAGAGTATACATAATATATAAAATATAGCCAATATCATCTAGGTCAAATTGTGTAACAATCTAAATGTATAAAATGGAATTAGTGCCAAGTACATAAAGGGTGTTAAGTATTGGTTGCATTACTTAAGGGAGCAAATGGTTGTAGATAGGTAAAATTCAATCATGCATATTTGTAACTTTAGTTCATAAATGAGTATATAATATAAAATTTTAATTATGATTTTCTATATTTATATGGCATATGAACCTATAATGTGTCTCAAGTTGAAGTGTCTATCAAAATTCAACCTCTACTCTATAAACTATGTATACTATCTATCATAAATATAAATAAATTTGTATCAAATCTATAAAATCAAAGCCAAATGTATATTCTAACACAGTTGTAAGTTCTATTTTAGGAGAATTGATGAGTTGATTAGGTTGTTGTGATAATGTATTCATCATTTTTTTAATTTTTTATTACCCTATAGAGATTTTACATTATATTTTGGTTTGATATTAAACATGGTATTTGATGTAGTCAGTGTGTTGGCTACATACTTAAGCCTGTTCAATGCAATAAGTTTCATTTATTGATCCCAAATGATATGTCATAAGTCATCAAAATGTTTTAACTTCTTAAATATAATAGATTTGTGTAGTGGGGTAGGTAAAATTTTCTTAAAGGTATCTTGAAGATATTTAACTACCATTTGATTTGTCATTTTGTCCAACATCATCTTATACCATAAAACATATTCATTGATGGGATAATTGGTTCCTTGATTGATCTTTAAAATCTATGCATGTATCACAATTTTAGTAATGTTAATAGGTAAATGTGCTATGAAGTGATTGTTTATAGGTTTTAATGATTTTATTGATTCTATTGCTATATCTTATAACTTTATTAAAGCGAGGTCCTTTAATATTCTTGGAATTATCATTGGAAGTACATTCAAGACATGCTAAATATACATATTAGAGATGTTTCTCAAGGTCACCCTTGACATCATAAAGTCTGAACTTGGGTGTTATAAAATTGGTAGGTAAATGGTATAAAGATATCCTGGGTGTAAGAGGATTATGTAATACATCTTTTTAATCAATAACATGCTTTTATTTTGATTTTTTTCTCAATATTGGAAATATTATTTTCTAAAATTTGAATAAATTGGAGAAGAGGTTTTATAGTATACTTGTTAAGGTTTGATGTTTGGGAAGTTAATAAAGGGGATGAAAACACTTATTATCTTGATATAGGCATTAAAACTAGTAATTGAGTTGAAAGATTGATTGTTACCATGGATTATGTAAAAATATTTGTTTGGTATTTAAGGAATAACTGCTTGAAGGCATATCTCATACCCCCACCAAATGTAGGAATCAATGGTGTGATTGATAGGATGGATAATGGAAGTGATGATAGATATTTATATCTATTAGCCCTAATATTTAGATCAATAGATGAAAAAGTTGGTTGACTTATGTGTTTTTTTTCTTTAGTTTATAATATAGTATTGAGGATCTTCTAAAGATATCTAGGATTTTCATGAATACACTCTCAAAAATTTGAAATAGATTTAAATTTCTCTTCATATAATTTATCATGTTCATTGTTTTCATGATCACATTCATCTTCTATGATAAAATTTTAATTTTTTTTGTCATTTTCATTATCATCACTCCCATTATTGAATGAATTTGAGTGGGCATTATCTTGAGACATTTTAGATGGTAGAAAAGGAAGTTAA